>PVLD010030999.1:0-16223 GCA_004027595.1 Dinomys branickii
GATTTCTCTGCAAACTAGGTCTAGAGGTTCCATTCAAACCAGCTATTCCTCTTCTGGGTATTTTCCCAGAAGATCTGAAAACATCATATCACTCTGACATATGTGCACCCATGTTTATAGCAGCACAATTTGTAATAGCTAAAATGTGGAAGCAACCCAAGTGCCCATCCACAAAAGACTGGATTAAAAAATTGTGGCACTTCTATATAATGGAATATTATTCAGCTATAAAGAAAGACAGTTTTGGGGACTTTGTAGGCAAGTGGACAAAACTGGAGTCCATACTCAGAAGTGAAATACATCAGTGATACATGTGCAGGCAACGTATTGTATCACTGGTGTAAGAACCCGAGCGTGGGAATATAAACTAAGAGTCATGAAGGAAATCTGTTCTAAAACATAGAACAGATGGGACGAGGGAAAGGAGAAAAGAGACAAAAACGTATGTATGTATATATGAATATACATATAAGCAGGAGGGCTAACATGGTTCTACTATTGTACTATATCACTTAATGCTAAGGAATAATCGATGACGGGTTATTTGATCAATCTTGTATGTCTGTATGTGTTATCCTGAACACACACTTCGAATATATCAATATGCAAAGCAGCAACTATTGGTGGTTTTGTTGTTGTTGTTGTTGTTGTTGTTGTTTGCCTGTTTTGTTTTTTGTCTTTGGATTTTTGGTTTTCGTATTTTTTCTGTTGTTGAGAAGATTAATTGTCTGACTAAATTTGCATGTCTGTATATGGGTTCATATATTTACACTTCGAAGATATCAATGGATAAAGCAATAACCACTGTTGAGACCATGTCACCTTGTCTGTAGATTAGTTGTGACTGTAGTATTTTTTATGCTAATTGGTGTCTGTTTGTTCGTATGTTTTTGTATTTTTATTTTTTTTAAATTAAAAAAAATCACAGCCAATCAGAAGCAGACTTACACAAAACATTTCACAACTATTGTATTATTATTTAACAATCATTTATTTAAAATAGTCTAAAGACATACAAAAATAAATCAAGTATTGCTTCTATTTTTCAAGTGTCAAAGTCTTTGCCATAGAAAATAGAAAGGACCATTTTAAACTACCTCATATTTATTACTGCACACTTTTATGATTTATGTTTCACAAATTTCCAAACTACTTCTTTGCAATGTACACATGAGAAGGTATGCATACAACCACGTTAGATTTTTATGAAGGAATGTTTCTCATTTCACACAGAGAATCTACATAGAGAACCTAATGCAGACAGCACTTTGCCTGAAAAGTCGTCACTACTCCCCAGCGACCACAAGTGCAATAACAGAATCAAGTATGGCTATGGAAGCATTATTTAACATTCAAATAACCACTTCAGGTATCGGAGATGAAGGTACCCTAATGAAGAATACTCACTCTTAACATTTCTAGACAAAGACATTCTTAAGCTATAGTAAATCAATGGTCTTTATTTATTGTAAAAATAGAAAAATTTCAAAGACTTCTCAATATATTAAGTTAATCTCAAGATAAACATCATTGCATACATTTTAAAAAGAGAAGATTAATCTTAAAGAAAACTTTCAAAATTAAAGATCATTTCCAAATCAGCCTGTGCACGGATAGATTCAATTTCTTATCAAACAGATAAATGCTAAATTTTCTCTTCCACAATATATGCATTCAAGACTCCCTCACAAAAGATATTAGGAATCAGGGTTTGTGATGAAATATTGATAATGCTTCACCACCCACAGGGTATCAATCTTACTACCTTAACCAGATGTGAAAAAGAATCTCACTTCTGATCAGCTCTGAATTTCTGTTATGAATAGTCACAATAATACAGAACTTCAAATTACAATATATTATCCTTGTATAATTATCTATATAATCAAATTAAATTCTACTTATCACCTATAAACACGATATATGAGAAAATCTATTTTCTCTATTAACAAAAAAGAATTTAGCTTTTAAGTTTTTTTTTTTTGTTTTTTTTTTTTCTGGTACCGGAATCAAACTCAGGACCTTGTGCTTACCAGGCAGGTGCTTGTGCCACTGAGCTATATCTCCAGCCCTAACTTTAAGTTCTTATTCACAAATTGTGTGAATTTTTTAGAAATTCTAAATAATTGAAAATTTTATCATCAGTAGAACTGGAAAACTGACTTACAATGCTCTACAATGAATTCCAATAAAAGAGAGTTTGAAGAGCTTATACAAATCTCTTATGAAAAAAAATTCTCTATTATGAGCAAGGAGAAACATCAAAGGGGCAGGACGTATTTAAGGACCAAAATACACCAAAATGCCACAATATTTAGAAAAATTTAAGTAACATGCTAAAATATTTTCAGTCTTATTTCTTTTCACCAAAAGTCACAGGTAAGTATACACTGTAAGAGTATACAAAAATGCAAAACAACAATTGTACAGATAAAAAAACATTGAAATTCAAGAGGTAGTCAGAAGTAACCCTGATAAACAAAACATACTGGCAGTTGCTCCTTAATCTGAGACCCAGATGCAGTATGAAATTCTTGTCGTTTTAGTGATTAAAACAGTAACTGAGCAAGAAATTTAAAAGTAGATATCTAAATGAATACTGTGAATGGAACAATACTCTTATTTGGAAAGAATGACTAAAAATAAAAACTGGACCACTACCCAAATCCAACTTCCTGACTGCTTTAAATAAAATTTTATTGAAATACAGCCATACTCAGTTTGTTTACATATTGTGTATGACTTTTTTCACATCCTAAAGGTGGAAATGAGTACTTGAGCAGAGATTATGTAGCTCAAAAAGCCTAAAATACTTACTATCTGTGCCTTCAGAGAAAGCTTGCTGATCTCTGATCCAGAGATACTGCTGATAAGGATTTGTTGGACAACATTAGAAAAATTAACTGTAGCTATCACTACTACAGTGGCATTCAACTATAGACTATAAGATGCTAGTTAGATAAGAATTCAATTCCTCATCTCTGAAATAGTTCTAAAGTTTTTTGTATTTTAATACCAAAAATGTATTTCTAACTTTATTATTAAAAAGAGACTAAAGACAGCATTGTTCAAGAGAATTGTACAGTGATGGAAATATTCTATATTTGGACTGCCAGATAAAGTAGTCACTAGCCACATGCAGCTAGTGAGTGTTGGAAATGTGGCTGGTGTAACCCAAGAACCTAATTTTTTGTTTTAATTAACTAAACTGCCACATGTGACTTGTGGCAACAATACTGAGCAACATAAACATAACACAATTTAACTGATATTCCAAAGTGAGATTTTTTTAAATTGATCTGCAAAGGTAGAAACATCTTTGAAAATAGGAGCTTTTAGCAGAAATAAACTAAAACCACATATTCTTCCCAGGATAAACTCCTTAATAAGTAAACAAAAATCAAACTGAAGTTGTTTTATCCCTGCAACATGTCTTTTCAATAAAGAGGCAAAATTAATATATTGTGGTACGTCATTTTTAGGGAGATAATTTTAGGCTGAAAAGCAGTAAATGAGACTAAAAAAGTGGACAGTTCACACCAAATATTATTTTTCAGCTTCCTTTCCATCAGTCATCTACTAAAAATGTGAATTTATTTCCCACCTTCTAACACTTCAACCAAGCTCTCTAGAACTCCTTGTTTTTAGCAGATACCTGTGAAAACTGTGGCCTTTTCAGAATGTGCAATATTTCCACACAGTGATTATCATGGTTAAATCTTCCAGACTGTTCACCTTACATGGCATGACAACATACGTCCATTCAAAAGAATTTGTGGACAGAAGTATAATCTCATATATCAAGTTAGAGAAATCACCCTTGTATAGTTCTGTGTGCCTACATAGAGAAAACAGTTTTATATGCACCAATTAACATAATCTAGATATATAGTAAAACTGTAATTACTGATTGCTTGTTGCAAATTAATCACATTACTGAAAACAATAACAGAAAACATTAAAAGTCAATTTGAAATTATAATACTCAGAAGATGAATGGCTGTTTGAAATAAGTGCTTAATTACATCTTCTAATTATTCCAGTGTGCCTCCCCAGAGAGACAGTTAATTCTATTCTTTGTTTTCAAAGTTAGCTGGCAAAAATAATTTTGTGGGATTTTTATTCCAACATGCCTATGTCAAGCAACTTAACCTTTTATAATGCAGTAGCTGAAAGGTATAAAACATTTTAAGGGCACTTCTGTTCCTGTTTTCCTTTGCAGTTTAATCAGATGTTGCAGCTGGAACTTTGACAGAGAGATTTCTCCGGGTGCTGGTGATGTGCCGCTGCTGTGCTAAGAAGGACCGTGTGGGGCCACAAGGAGCAGCGTCTTTGCAAGCACCGCTGACAAGCCTGGACTCCATCCCTAGTTTCTGGAATGCCAAACTCTGACCAAAAGCAAAAAAAAAAAAAAAGAAAAGACTAAATATTTAGTTTACAAAGTATCCTTCATATATATAAGTCATTTAATCCTCATAACAATCCTATGAAGGTGAAGCTTTCATTTCTGTGGAAGAAAATGTGGATCCAAGAGCTGACTTATCATAGCAATACTAGTAAAAGGGCAAAAAACTCAGTTTCTCTATCTTAATGCACTAAATGTGAAAACAGTAAAAACAGTAGTTTAACATCCTGAAATTAGGTCTAATTATAATGATAGAAAAATGTTCCAAAACAAATTTTTGTATTTGTGAGTTTTCTACACAGGCTTTGCAGAGACTTATGACACAGCTAAAGTTTATTTGGTACTTGAAGAATGGTCCCTGGATACACAACTATGATAGTTTTTACTGTGAGTTCTCTGCCTGTTCTTGTGAGGAAAAAGCAATGCTTTCATTAGCTAGACCTCATAACAAAACAGTTTTATGGAGCTCAGCATCACTAGTAGCTAGTGAAGTTCATGGGATACAGTAGATGCTTAACAAATATAGATTGAAAAAAACCCAAATAAGTGATTTATCATTTGGCTCTGTTAGCTTTATTGATTTAAGGCATCAAGAGCTTATAGAGAAATAAAGAGAATAATATATAGTTGCTGACCTCAATTAGGATGGCCAGCAAAGGGGGGAAAGTTCTGGAAACATCTCCCATAAATTTCCCTCAAGGCCCTCCTAAATTAAGTCAGATTTTACCAAACAGATAAAAAAGGCAAGAGCACAGACAAGAAAGGAACTAGGCATGAAAGAACTAGACAGGCAAGATTCCTAGTCACGTTAGGACAACTAGTCTTACATGGTGAAGTATGGTGCTCACATATGATGTGTCTGAAATTCTCAAATTGAATGACACACAATTATATAAAATGAGAAATTATTTTCTATTCTGATTACAGTAACTCAAAACAACTTTATATATCATGAAACACTACTCTTGAAAACATCTCACTGATATTAGGATTACAAAACAAAAATACATTTCAAATTACTTCATGCTATTTCTCTTTTGGCAGGACCATTATGGAAGAGTAGTATCTCTGCCTAGTTTTGCATTAATCATATATTCACATATTTAAAAATCTTTCCTGAGTCTATATTTTCAGTTCAAATACAGCAATTATTTATGTCTGTGCTTAATGAACATCAACTAAAAGTTAATGAGTCACACCAATTTAGTGAATTATGACTAGCATCTAAAGAAACAATATGAATGAAAATATGTGAATGGAATGTACAGTCAGCGTAACTTTTGGTTAGATATTTAAACACCTTATATATATACATGCCCTGGTTTATGTAATGCAATGTTTCCTTCCACTGTTCCTAATAAAAAAAGTTTGATAAATCCTGTCCAAAATATCTAATCATTGATTAAATTTCAACTCACCTTATTATACCAGGCAGAAACAATGAGTTTTTCTTCATAATCACGGAATTTTGCTACTTTACATTCACTCTGGAAGAAAGTACAAGGAAAATTAAAATCTCTCCAATTTTCCTTATTATCCAAAACGGAATCATTTCTTCACTATCTCACTGTTCAAAGAATAAAAGAATGCATTTGTGAGGCACATAAAGTAATCAAATGTAAATAGAAGCACCCAAAAACATATGCATAACACCCTCAGGAAAGACTAGGATTTGTGAATATTAAGTGTCTTAGGAATTTTACCCATAGAAAGTGATTTCAAAACACACACACACACACACACACACACACACACACACACACACACACAACTAGTGCCTCTTATCCTACTGTCTCTCATAACCTGAGGGGGGAAAACCTGATGGGTATCAAAAGAAAGTTACATCTGTAGATGAGTCAAAACTAAGGAGAAAGAAGAGGTAGTAAAAACTACCACCTATTATTGTTAGCACAAATTTTTTTTCTCTTAATTCTTGGTGGCTTTTAAATTTGTTCACTGGAAGAAAGCCTCTTTAATAAATGGTGCTGCAAAAACTGGTTCTTTACATGCCCAAGACTAAAACTAGACTCATCCCTATCACCATGCACTAAAGTCAAAATGGATCACAGATATACATATTAAAACAGAAATAATAAATCTACTGGAAGAGACAGTAGGTAGAAATCTTGAAGACATAGCTGTAGACAGACAGTTCATGAACAAAACCCAAACTGCGTGGGAAATACTTTAAAAAATCAATAACTGTGATCTCATCTTATTAAAAAGCTTTTACACATCAAAAGAAATCATTAACAGAATGAAAGAAAACCCACAGAGTAGGAAAAATTTAAGCCAATTGTCCCTCAGACAAAGGACGTCTGTCTAAACCATAAGAAGAATAGAAAAAGATCAGATTCCCCCAAATTAAAAATCCAGTCCAAAAATGGGCATGTGGGATGAATACAAATGTCTCAGATGAAAAAATACAAACAGCTAATACAAGAAAAAATGTTCAACATTATTGGTTATTTGAGAGATGCAAACTAATACAACACCGAGATTCCATCTCACCCCAGAAAGAATGGCTATCATCAAGAAATCAACTAATAACAAATGCTGGAGGTACTGAGGGAGAAAATGAACCCTTTGCCACTGTTGGTAGGACTGTAGACTGGTACAACCACTGTGGAAATCACTCTGGAGATTCCTCAAATAAGATTAGAGTTCCATTCAATCCAGCTATTCCCTCTTTGGGTGTTTTCCCAGAACAATTAAAAACCTCATACCACAGTGATATATGTGCACCTATGTTTATAGCAACACAATTTGTCATAGCTAACTCTTGGAAATAACCCAAATACCCATCAACCGAGGAGTGGATAAAAAAAATGTGGTATTTTTATACAATGAAGATTACACAGCCATAAAGGATAAACTTGAGACTTTTATAGGTAAATTGATGCAATTTGAGACTATATTCATAAGTGATATAAGTCAGACTCATATGTAAACATCATATTGTC
Organism: Dinomys branickii; assembly: GCA_004027595.1. Lineage (NCBI taxonomy): Eukaryota > Metazoa > Chordata > Mammalia > Rodentia > Dinomyidae > Dinomys > Dinomys branickii. The sequence continues at coordinate 7,369 of PVLD010030999.1, forward strand.
TTACCACAGAATTAAGAACAGTAATTTTGTAAAATGCTTTGCAGTATAAATTCTAAAATATACAAGTATATATTGACATTCTTACCCAAGGTCAGAAAAATGATGGAACCACTAGCACAAAAATACTTTTAAAATGTAAAGACTTGAGTAATCAACAAAATCATTCCATTATTAATATAACTTTTGTATCATAATAGATCACCACTTCAGGAAATCACTGAGATTCTATATCACCTTCTGCTAAACATTCCAACTAAGTCTGTTTGGGTTCAAGTGGGAAGTGGGAGAGGGAGGGATATAAAGATAAATCTGTTTATCTGAGTGAACACAGTATCTCTTCTAAAAGGTAGGCTTAATTTTTTTCTATTTTTGTGAATGAAATCACATTCACACAATTAACAAAGAAGCGTGACAGCTGGATTCTATTAGAAAGTCAGGGACATGCATATGATTACCTGTTACAGAAGGAAAGAACTGTAAGGCAGCAAATAATAGATAAACACTGCTATGTACAAATCTAATGAGGTAATGATATGCTTTTTAATAAACACACTAAGTGCTAAATATCAACAGCTGAAACTTTTTACAAAACTTGAGTTAATGGCAACATATGATAGCAGTTAATTACCAGGGTCCACAGAATAATTAAGAGCAGATAAGTATGAATATGGAAGTTTTACCTCCAGAATCTCAATTCTCCTCTCTTTCTCTGCCAACTGCTTTCTAAGTAGCATTATTTCAGCTGATGCTGGATTTAATTTGGGATCTAAAGTTTTTATTACCTGTTTGAGAGACAAAAATTATGTTTAAAGTATTGAAAATATAAGAACATATACAAAAACTATAAATAAAGTAGAAAATTATCCAGAGTCCCAGGAGGTCATTTATAATTTTATTGTGATAACAGAAATAACTATTTGAGGAAGAAATGATATAAAATTTCAGCACAAACATGGGAAGATCTCTATCCCAAAATCAAAATTCCTATTTCCAAGGCTCAGTACACAGGCAGTTATTTTAGTCTTTTCATCAAATTTTGGGCACTGAGTTCTTAAAATAATCCTTTCCATATTAATCTTAATGGTGAATTTTAAAAATTCAACATAAATTCAGTAACATACTGGAATATGCTGATTTTACTAATAAAAAATCATAGCAATCATTCCTTTCACTATCATCTACTCAAATGTCAAGTATAATTAGTTTATCAGATAAATGTAATAGATACTAGTGATTTCATCTGCAGGTATTAGAGTGCTCAATCATGTATGTAAATGACTAAAAGTTGGGTCAAAGAGGTGTTTGATTAGAACATAATAGAAAAATGCAACCAAAACTATCTGGACAGCATTCTGTTATGAAACCAATTTGGAAAGGTAGAAATTACAAGCAAAAACTCTATTTCCAATAATAAGTTATCTAAGATTACTGTACTACTAATTTCTATTGGTTTATTGAAAGGAACAGTTAATGTTTAATTGATCAATCTTGCATACCTATATCTGGTAATCTGAGCAACTACTCTGAAGATAATAATAACACAACAACCATTGTTGATTTCCTATCATCTTGTTTTGAAATTCTGTATCTTTTTGTTGTTTTGTGTTTTTTTGATTTTCATCTTTGTTGTTGATATTGTATTTTTGTTTTTTCCACTTTAAAATAATAAAGGACATCTGTATAAGGTAATATAAATCCATTGTTAAAGATTTAAAATTATTTAATGACATAGGAAAATGTCATCTGTATTTACAGAGGTAAAGCAAAAAAGAAACAAGAAAATACCAAATTTTCCCTTGGGTTTACACATTCATAAACCATTTCCTGAATATGAATATGTGCCAGGCACATACTATGGAAGATGGGGATCCAGCAGATCACAGGAGACAGGGCACTCTGCCTAATGGAGTCACAGCAGGTCACATTACAGAATTCAAACTGTCATTTAAGTTAAATCAATCTGTTATCTCTACATGATAAAAGGTATGGCTGTGATGTTTTTATATTTGATTTTTTTTTTTTACAGTGGACATAGGTCACTTTAACCACTATTTTAACATCTGTACTCAAATAATGTAGGAAAATAAATGTTCATCAAAGCAATCGTCTTTTAAATGACACTCTATGAAACACTCAATTGTCTTTAAATAACACCCAATGATGTTGAACATAAAGGATTTATTGCCATTTTTCTTCAATTATAGTCCTTCTAGAAAATCATTTATAAATACTTAATAAGTATCCTATTAATACAGTCTTATCCTTTGATTCATTAATTTTATTTCTAGGAAGCAAAATTAATAAACCAAAATAGGGGAAAGCTTTCTGTATAAATAGGTTCCCTATACTCTTTAATTTTTAGAAACAAAAATGTAAAGGAAATGTACACCAAAATATTAGTAGCGATTAGCTTTATATTTTATATAAGAATTTACACTCTTGTAATTGAAGAAACTTAACTATGGCAAAAAGTGCCCAGACCTTTACCAAGTCTACTTCCACAGTTGTGTTGTTTGTTTCCCTGCAAGTTGGATATAGCCATGTGCTAGAGTTCTGCCCCTGAAAAGGGGATGAAAGTGATTCCTGCTATTTCTAGACCTGACCATCACGTACCCTCTCTGCACCTATGCTGTTTTTCATCTATCAGCTGGACTAGGTGGGGCCTTTGGGTTGAAGAAGGCAGAACCCTCTGCAGACTTGGTACTCAGAATGACAGCACAGAGCTGAACCTTTCTCCTTTCACAACTTAACTTGACATGATCAAAGAGTAAACTAATCCTGTGAAGCCCTGAAAACATGGATCATCTTCTGTTACACCTTAATTCATAAATATTACACAAGTTTTAAAACGTTAAAAAGTCAGACATGTAACTATGTTAAAACTGCCTCATAAAATTCCCTTTTTTTATTTTAAAGAGAAAAGAACAAAAACAAAATAACATAAGCAAAGACAAAAACAAAACAACACAAAGAAAACCCAAGAATTGGGAAAAATTTTAGTCAACTGTTCCTCAGACAAAAGACTGCTATCTAGAACATATAAAAAATTAAAAACAATCAGGCCCCCAAAATTTAAAGACCCACTACAAAAATGGGCAACTGAGATGAATACACACTTCTCACATGAAGAAATACAAATGGCAAATAAATACATGAAAAAATGTTCAACATCATTCATTCGAGAAATGCAAATTAAAGTAACACTGAGATTCCATCTCACCCCAGAAAAAAATAGCAATCATCAAGAAATCAAACCATAACAAATGCTGGAGGGGTTGTGGGGAAAAAGGAACCCTTCTCCACTGTTGGTGGGAGTGTAGACTGGTCCAACCACTGTAGAAATCAGTCTAGAGATTCCTTAGTAAACTAGGATTAGAGGTCCCACTCAATACAGTTACTCCCCTCCCAGGTACTTTTAGAAGAACTGAAAATATTATACCACAGCAATATATGTGGCCACCATGTTTATAGCAATGCAATTTGTAATAGCTAAATCTTGGAAACAACCCAAATGTCCATCAACTGAGGAATGGATAAAAAAGATGTGGTATTTTTATACAATGGAGTATTACTTAGCTATAAAGTATTACTCAGCTAAAAAGTTAAAAAGAAATATAAATTAGAGGCTTTTTTAGGTAAATGGATGCAACTAGAGACTATACTCATAAGTGAAACAAATCAGACTCACATGTGTAAACATCATATTTCCTCCCTACTATAAGAACCTGAAAGAGTAAATAAAATCTGAAGGGCATAATAGATATTGTGAAAGGGAAAAGAAACTGCTCAAATAGGAAGGAACAACTGGGATGAAGGAGGGGAGAGGAAAAGGAAAGAAGGAAGAGAAAAAAATATGCACATGTATACACAGGATAGCTAGGATAATTGTACTACTAACACCTGTTGGTTTATTGAAAGGAACTGTTAATCTGTAATTATTTGATTAATCTTACATGCCTATATCTGGTTATCTGTGCAATCATTTTAAAGATGCCATTATGTAATATAACAACCATTGCTAATATCCTATCATCTTGTTTTGAAATTTTGTATCATTTTTATTGTTCTCTATGCTGTTTTGTTTATGTATTTATTTTTGTTATTTGGGTTTTTTTCCTTCTCTCTTTAAAATCAAAAACAAAATTTATGTATATATACAAGCATACTTGGGATAGGTGTATTGCTGATGTCTGTGGTTTACTGTAAATAACAGTCAAGGTTTAACATTTTCTTTTTTCTTGACCAATTTCGCAAGCTTGAATCTGGTAATAAGAACGACTCATCTGAAAACAACAATATGCAGGATAAGAACCATTGCTGAACTCCTTACCATCTTGTATGGTGAGGCTCGGCATCACTTCCAATTTTTTTTTATTATTACTTGTTACTGTCCTTGACTGTTCAATCTTATATTCTTACGTCTAGTGGACTGAGCAACTTCATTGAAGATAACATATGTAATGTAACAACTGTTGTTAATTCCTATCATTTTATTTTGAGGTCATGTATCATTTTTGTTGTTTTTGTGTTGTTTTGCTTTTGTCTGCCTTGTTGTTAGATTTTTATCTTAAAAAAACACAAAATAACAAAAATGATACAGATTTTCAAAAAAAGATGATAGAAAGTTGACAATGGTTTTTGTATTGCATATTGTTATCTTCAAAGTAGTTGCTCATATTATCAGATACAGGTATGCAAGATTGATCAAACAATTAAACATTAACTGTTCCTTTCAATAAACCAATAGAAATTAGTAGTACAATTATCTTAGCTATCTTATGTATAAGGATATACATATATTTTTCCCTTCTTTCTTTTCTCCTTTCTGTCACCCCAGTTGTTCTTTCCTTTTGAGCAGTTTCTTTCCCATAACAGTATGTATTGTACCTTTCAGATTTTATTTACGCTTTCAGGTTCTTACACTAGGGAGACAATAAGATGTTTACACATGTGGGACTGATTCATTTCACTTACTAGTATGGTCTCTAATTGCATCCATTTACCTGTAAAAGCTTTGAGTTTATCTTTCTTTATAGCTGAGTAATATTCCATTGTATAAAAATACCACCTCTTTTTTATCCATTCCTCAGGTGATGGACATTTGGGTTATTTCCCTGATTTAACTATTAAAAATTGCACTGCTATAAACAAAGGTGCACATATAATGCTGTGCTATGATGTTTTCAGTTCTGGAAAAATACCTAGGGTTTAATGGGACCTCTAATTCTAGCTTACTGAGGATTCTCCACACTGATTTCCACAGTGATTTCACCAGTCTACACTCCCACCAACAGTGGAGAAGGGTTCCTTTTTCCCCACAGCCCCGCCAGCATGTTATTATTTGAATTCTTGATAGCCATTCTTTCTGGGGTGAGATGGAATCTCAGTATTATTCTAATTTGCATTTCTATATTGAACATTTTTTCATGTATTTATTTGCCGTTTGTATTTCTCCATCTGAGAAGTATTATTCATCTCAGATGCCCATTTTAGGATTGGGTCTCTGAATTTTGGAGGCCTGATTTTTAAAAATTCTTTATATGTTGTAGATATAAGTCCTTTGTCAGAGGGACAGTAGCCTAAATTTTTTTCCCAGTTTGCAGGTTTTCTTTTTACTCTGTTGGAAATTTCTTAACATTTCAATAAAATGAGAACCCAGTTATTGATTCTTTGAGGTATTTCCCATGTAGATTGTTTTTTGTTCATGAACTCTCTGCCTACCCCTACATCTTCAGTATTTTTACCTTCTTTTTCTTCCAGTAGGTTTACCTCACAGATCTAGAGAAAACATTCCTAAAATTCATCTGGAACCAGAAGAGACCCAGAATAGCAAAAGCAATCCTGGGCAGCAAAGGCAAGGAAGGAAGCATTACAATCCCTGACATGAAATTATACTACAAAGCTACTATGATAAAATCAGCATAGTACTGGCAAAAAAACAGACCTGAGGATCAATGGAACAGACTAGAAAATGCAGTCACAACCACAAACACACTCTTATCTTTGACAAAGGGGTCAAACTATTCACTGGAGGAAAGATAGTCCCTTTAATAAATGGTGCCAGAAGAACTGGCTCTCCATATACCTAAGACCAAAAAGAGACCCATGTCCATCATCATGTACTAAACTAACATCAAAATGGATCAAAGATTTAAATATTACAAGAAAAACCCTTCTTTTATTCAATAAATAGGAGATAATATATTAATGTAAGAAATAATGCTTATATATAGTATTCAAGGAATAAGATTTTATAAAAACAGCACTTACAGATATTAAGGAAAAAGAAAAATTTAATGAGCATTAGAATATTTACTGTTCAATCTAGAGTAAAAGCTGAAATAATTTCAAATCAATTTAAAAACCTAAATTTTAACGAATAAAAATTCTGTTTATTTTGCAAAGAACCAAAGGCTCTACACACCGCAGCAGTCATTTTCCCTAGTGAGGTCACTACAGTCAGTGTCCATATAATGCTGTGTTTATCTTATCTGATACCAGTCTGGTATTAGTGAGCAAGACAGAGAATATGGGGACTAATGATAGGAGACATTCAAAAACCTGACAGGCAAGACAAGGTAGTGGAGAGCAAAGTAACTAGATACAGATAAAAGAGGAACAGTACAATCAGGAGAAACATGCCTCATTAGAACATGGGCCGCAATGGGCTAGGGCTCTGAAAAATAGGTCACTCACATTTCTGGCTTTCTCTAAGTACATTTTATATCTTTCCTCCATTGCTTTCATATCTTCATCTTTCTTCTGAAGAGCAGCTTCAAGTTCAGTGATTTTTTGTACTACAGTATTAGTGAAATTAAAATGAAACGTGATTACCTACTTAAAATAATGCATCCTTGAACAAAATTATACTTATCAAACATTTTTTAAAAGACCAATAAGAAAATTTAAATGAGAAACTATTTCTTCTTGTAGTGAATTCTTACCTGAAACTTTTGAACTACAACCTATAGTTGTAGTTAATTATTATCTATAATCTACTTTACCTATTTTTTTCTCAATCATTTCAATAAGCAAATGAACCTTCACATGTAAAACTAACCATAAAGTCATTGTTTTGAAGATCCATTTAATCTAATTTGAAATTATTCACATTTCCATAGTTTTAATTCTATTACATTTTATAATGTTTGATACTCCTATTTATCCATCAGTTCATTGTAGCAAATTTACACTTTTTTCTTAAGTTTAGAGCATATCCTATTTCAGCACTGTACATTATCATGATTCCTAACTATTTTGCATGTGTCTACACATCATGCAAAATGACTTATATACATAGTTTTTGTATCATTCAAACAAAGAAGATAAATCTTTAGAGACAGTGTGACCCAAATTTTTACAAATGCTTACCATTTTGGTTTATATCTGGCTCAAGATCTTCAATGAGCTCTTGTTTCTTCTGTAATTCTTCATGGACTTCTGTTAGTTTTTCCCTAAGTAGTGGTAAGAGGATGGACTTCGCATCAAACAGAGTTAAGGAAGAAAATTGTTCTCTGCCATCTGCCAGTTGTGAATTTGGACACATCGCTCTCTGATCTTTAGTTTTCTCAAATGTAAAATGGAAATTGTACTTGCCTAACATGCATGGCTATCATGAGGCCATATACTGCCTGGTACACAAAGGATGGCAAAGGTGTTAAAAAATTTTGCCCTGCCAACTTCATCTCCCAGGAAGATAAAAGGACTATTTGATAGGTTTAATGTCCATAAACCTAATAGTGATAGTTGTCTGCTTTGTTAACCTCATTAACCTCATTTGAAATGAGGTTAACAATTTTAAAATATGTGAGTTTGGGACAGGTGACAGGCTGCCTTTTAATAGGCTTTTCTTCTCACTTTCTGGTGGCAATGCTGCATATTCAATCATTATTAGAGTGGCTTGCTTTTTTCATCAAATCTGAAAAGTGAAATTAATTTTAGAAGCTTTTACAACCCCTCCCCTCTGATATTTGAAATGAAATACCAGTGTTACTTACATATGAGCTTCTAACTTCTGCTTTAGTTTGCTGGACTAGAAAATTAAAAACACTTACTATAAAATGACTATCATACAAAAGTGAATTTTCCAGACATCTTCTAATTTCCTTTTAAAGGTTAAATTATACTTTAAATTTTGTATTTCTAATTACATTTTAAAAGTATCAAACTTTAGGTATGCTTTTACATTAAAAAAAGGAGAATAGGAAAGAAGAGTAAAATGACAGAAAGAAAAAGTACCTCTGAACACGATAAAATGATATAAACTTAAAGAACAATAGTAAATGCAAGCTGAATGTGATATGAGTATCAAATATTTAAGTTTTTAAAGAAACATTCAAATTAAACATTTTAAGATTTATTTTTAATAATACATTTTATCATTAGTAATATAAGCATTTTTATGCTAACACTGAAGTGAAACAATTTGATTTTGCCTTAAAAAAATCAAAGCATAAAATTTATTCTCAAAGTATAATATATTAGACTGTCATGGCAATTCTGCATCAACTAAACAGCTACAGGGTTTTAAATACATAATCTGAAATATAACTTGGACACCAATTAAAAATAAAAGAGTAAAAAAAATCAAAAAAATCCTTACAACACTCCAAGCCAAATTATCTCCGCCAAAGCTCATTTTAAAAGTATTCCCTACATACGCAGGCGCAGGTGGCAAGCCGAAGAAAGGGGACCTTCGGGCCTTTTGGAGAGGAACCAAGTGAATAAGAAGATTGTTTCATGACCTCCACAAGAGGTAGAATGAAAGCAGTTCCCATCAGCTCAAGATGAGATGGATTAAGGGAAAGTTCATATGGTATAGTTTCCAAGACCACCCACAGCTCTGAGACTGCCTA
>PVLD010031000.1:0-16223 GCA_004027595.1 Dinomys branickii
CATTTATTTGCTTGCCCTACCCGATGGCTTCATTCTATGGATGTTTTTGTGCTTATTTTCTTTTTTTCTCTTTTAATATAACCTTCAGAGGATTCTGAAGGGGTGAATTTTTGGTCATGAATTTCTTCATTTGTTCTTTCTTATACAAGTAGCTTATTTCTCCATTGATTTTGGAAGATAATTTTGCAGGGTATACCAGTATGAGTTGAAAATTATTTGCTTTCAGAGTTGGAAATATCACACTCCAAGCTCTTCTTGAGGATTTGTGTTGAGAAGTCTGCTTTGATTCTGATGGAGTTTCCTTTGTACTGGCTTTGTTTCTTTTCCCTAGCCCCTTTCATTTTTATTTATTTATTTATTTATTTTTATTTTTTTGCGGTACCTAGCCCCTTTCAATATTATGTTCTTGTGTTGAATTTCTGAAATCTTGATTATTATACACCTTAGTGTATATTTATTTTAGTTATGGCTACTTTGTGCTGTGGCTTGATGATTGTTGGTTAACATGCAACAACCAGCTGAACTTAAATGTGTATGGTACCAGTTGTGGAACGCCAAATTTAGGATTGTTGCCAATAGCATATAAAAGACAACTGGACGAGAAGATGGTATGCTATTGATTCTCCTGAAAAAGCTTGTTATGCTGGATTTCCTGATATTAACTTTGCTTTCTCATCATCACAGGACTTTGAGACCTAATTGTCATTGAGGATAGTTGCAATGCACTTTGAGGCAGGTCTGGTTCTTACTTTGATCATCACTTACAAGCTCCCATGTAGAAGTTTCAGTCTGTTGGTACAGGTCATTCATCCCACTGGTGCAGACTTTCTAAAGTCAATCACAGATATTTGGGACTTCCAATCACTGATCCCCAAAACACACTTTCATAAAACATTGTTGTAAGCTCTAGACCTTCAGCTGGACTTATGTGGGGTATCACTATCAGCTTCAGATCTTCAGCCGGACTTGTGTACAGGAAAGAAAAACTGATCATAACAGGTATGACAGCCTGGCTAAGGTACTACAGTTAGCAGTAACAACAGTCTAGAGCATAATTTGTCTACTGACAAACTGTGGTAACTACCTGATATGTTTAACAAAAGAGGCAAATTCTGCAGTTATATAACAGAATCAAAACTATACCAGAAACCTGTATGCAATGATTTAGCACTTTGTGGGGTGATTTTCCCCTGTTTTGGGGGGATGGGCAGCTAAGAGGAATAGATGGCAAGATAGAGAGGTGAATGAGATGCACTATAATAGGACCAAGGCTAGAGTGCAAAGGATGATCCCCCAAGTTTTGTGAAAGTGGAGGTCACACGAAACAAAGAATGGAAGAGAAAGGAAAGAGAATTAATTTGAACCAGAGAAAAAAGAGACAATATCTACTCATGTGAAAGTATAAAATAAAGCAAGATTTATGACCAAAAAGCACCACTCTAAAGAATTCTCAAGGCTAGAGTAGGAACAAAGAATGAGTACAATGATTCAAAAATGTCTAGTGGAATGAATACATCAGGTAAGATGAAATTTAAGCAGAAAGAAAAAATCAGCAATGGGAATATAATACAATTAAATGAATCAGTCAAAACTTTTCAGTAATATCTGCCACTATTACTGTTCATATAATAAATATTTGGCACTTTAGCTGGAATTCATAGACAAGAGGAAAACAAAAGAAACTTTAATAGGAATGAAAGAAATCAAAATATTCTTAATACTACATGGTATGATCCTTCACCTAGAAGACCCAAAACCTCCAAAGGAAGACTCAGTATTAAAGGCTAAATTCAACAAAGTGGCTGGACTCAAAACAGATACACAAAATTTAATAATTTTCTCATTTATTATCAATGAATTCACTGAGAAACAAGTCAGGAAACCAATCCTATTCACAATAATTTCAAAAATTAAATACCTTTGGTTGAAGGTCATAAACGATGTGATATATTTCTATAATAAAAACTATAGGGATTTGGAAAAAAAAACAATCAAGGAGAACATTAGAAAATGGAAAGGTACCTCCTATTCTTGGTTAAGCTGAAAAAGTATTGACAAATGTCTATATTACCAAAGTTTTTTCTGGATATATTGCATTTCCATTCATAATGCCAATAGCATTTTTCACAGAACTAGAAAAAATTCTAAAACATATATGGAAACAGTGGAGACAGAGAATAGCCAAAATGGCCAAAGTATTTCTAATCAATAACAGCAAAGCAGCATGGATTTCAATCCAAGGCTTTAAGTTATACTACAAAAGTATAGTAATGAAAACTGCATGGTAGTAGTAAAAGAAAAATATTGAAAAATGAAACAGAATAGAGGATGAATAAACAATCCCAAGTTCTTTCAAACATCTGAATTTGACAATAGTTCCAATAACACATGCTGAGGAAAAACAGTCCATTTTACAAAGGATGCTTAGTAAATTATTCATATAGAGACAAGTTAAATTAGATATATATTTGTTACCCTGTACTTAAACCAATCAAAACAATCAAAGACTTAGATATAAAAACAGAAATGAAATGATGAAAAAAAAGCTCTGGAAGATAAAGGCATAGAAAATATTAGTGAAAATTTTCAAGATGGAAGTATAGGTAACATTTCAAATACTACTTTGGTAAGTTAAAGGAAAAATAGCAAAAACAAACAAAAACAACAACAAAATTCTCAAATAACTTAAATGGCACTACACAGACATAGCAATCATTAATATTATATTGTATGTATGTTCAGACATTATTTTTACACATTACATGTATGGGTACAACATTTTATATATATAATATTATACTATTTATCTTCCTTTTTTAGGCAATAAAATACATATATCTACTGATTTAAGTGATAATGATTCATATCATTTTTATATTATGTTAATATTTAATTGCTTCAGGGAATTGCACTTTATAATTGTTGGTCATTTATTTAGTTTTTATTATTCATTTAGTATTTTTTCTTTTTATACAAACAAACTGGTATTCATGTTATATAAGATAATTTATTATTTATATAATCAAACAATGCAATCTATCTCATCAACAGAATTCTGAATAAAAATTACAGCAGCTGAGGCATCAAAAGTACTTGACAAAATATAACAACCATTAATGACATTTTTAAAAACCAGCAACAAAGTAGGAATTGAAGGAAATTATATCATATTGGTAAAATATGTCTACAGAAATCCTTCATCCAAATGATTTCCTCTTAAGTTCACAAAGGTCATGAAGATGCTTGCTTTCATTTAGTGCTATTCAACACAGTTCTTGAAGATCTAGAGGCTGTAGCAAGGCAAGGAAATAAAATGAAGTATGCACATATTGAAAATGAAGAGATATAAAATACTTATGTCTTATTTACTTTTTTCTCATTGCTGAGACAAAATACCCAACACCCAAAATTAAGAAAGGAAAGGTTTATTTACCTTACAGTTTGTGGAGGTTTCAGTCCATACTCAGCTGTGAGGCACAGTGGCACATGACAGAGGGCAACAGTTCATGGCAGCAGTACACAGCAAAGCAACAAGCACAAGAAGAGAGGAATGGCAACCAGCAGCCTCTTTCTCTCCCTTACATATACAAACTATCGGCCCTAGGGTGGGTATAGCTCTCACACCCATAATCACAGCAAACTATCCATCCTCGGGCAGGTATAGCTCTCACACCCATAGTCCCAGCATTGGATCATGGATCAGTCATAAACTCTAAAAGCCACCCCATAACTGCATGAGGATTTGGGGGGACATGCAGACACAAACAATAACAATTTATTTTCAGATAATGTAGTTTCTACACAGAAAAGTTCAAACAGTCTACAAAAATTCTTATAATTAGTATACGATTTCATAAAAGTGTAGGATATGAGAACAACCCTTAAGCTTCATCTCAATTTTATGTAGAAACCTTAAGCATGAGAAAATTTAAGACGATATAAAATCACTGAAAACTTTAAACATCTATGTGTGAATCTATCAAATATACAAAACTCTTCTGCTGAAATCTTTAAAATACTTTTGAAAGAAATAAAAAATTCATGTCAGACAAGGGAAATACTGTGCTTGTAAGATTTGCAGATTCAACCTTATAAAGATGGCTGTTTTCTACATATTGATTTACAAGTTTACATCAGTTCCTATCAAAACACTAGGAATACTATTTCTAGAGAAAGGTAAGATCTTTTTACATATTTATAGACATTATGGTCAAGTTCCTCACGGGGAGTTGGTGAATGTACACAACAATTTACAAAACTCCCTTTTTAATCTCTTTTCCAACCCTTTCTCCCCCGCTAACTCCACCTCTTCGATACTTTCTCATATACTCAAGATCTGTCTCACTAGTTCCTATTGTCTATCTTTTATTTGGGACTCTATTTATATTTTTTATTTTCATGTAAGAGAAACCATGTGATATTTAATTGTCCCCTAAATACTAGGCAAGAACAAAATTACATCTTTTCACACATTACTGTAGCTTCTGTTGTGAAGCTACATAATATTGTGAAAATAAAACTAGTAGAAGCCAGCTGTAAAGTAGCTAAATCCTTGATGTCATTAGCCAGAAATAGATATTGAACAGAACAAAAACAATATCATATTTAAAAAAAACTCTGAAAATATAATGAAAAACTGAAGCATTCTACAGATCTAATACTAATACTAATACTAATGACTAATACTAATACTAATACTAATACTAACACTAATACTACATGAAATTAAACATGTATGTGTTGTCTCTATTCAAATAATTACATAGCTTTTCGTTATTAATGATTTTTACATGACTCCAGGTACTGAATGATTATAAATCGCTAGAGTAATTAACTATTATACTATCACATTAACAGAAGCATGTTCAAAGAACACACGCCCATGAACATAGATAAAGAAAGGACCTTTGATAAAATCCAGCACTTCTTCATGATAAAAACCCTGAAGAAAAGAGACATAGAAAAGTACTGTACCTGAATATGATAAAAGCTATTTATGACAAACCAACAACAAACATCATAATAAATAGGGAAAACCTAAAATTATTCTCTACAAAATCAGGGAGAAGACATGGATTAAAACTCTCTCTGCTTGAATTCAATTTAGTGCTTGAAACATTAGCCAGAATAATTAGACAAAATAAAGAAATAAAAGGAATATATACAGGAAAGGAAAAGCTAACATTATCATTATTTGCAAATGATATGAAACTCTACATAGAAGACTCAATTTAACCAGAACCTCATAAAATTAACAACTGGAACACATGACTTTGGTGGACCGACTGATCATAACAGGACAGCCAGTCTCAGGCACACTGAGTAATCATCAAGATTAGCAATGTGGAAGTGTCTGAAGTAGTGAGGAGCCAGCAGAACTCCAGCATCAGAAAACCAGTCTCCCCCGACATCCAGACACAAAGATCATCTCAATACCCAGCTTAATTTCCAGTGCAAACTTGGCTGGAGTACACAACATATGTTGGGGAACTGACATGGGCACTGTCACAGAACTGTAAACATCAGAGCTGTTTTGCTACTTTTATTCTCCCTTGTTTGTCTGATTGGCTAGCCCTCTCCTGTCTAGCTGAAACTCATCTTGTTTTGTCTTGTATTTTGTGATTATTTTTGTTTTGGAAATTATTTTGCTTTTGCCTCTTCTCCATTATAAGCACCCTCTGAGACCTTTCTCATCTACTTTTTTCTTTCTTTTCTTTCTTCTTTTATTCCCTTCTTTTCTGTTCCCATTTCTTCCTTCTTATTTTTGCTCTTTAGACTTCTTACCTATCTTTTTGTTTTCTACTATGGATCATTTTTCTCCCTTTCCTCATGTATGTTTTGAACTTAAACTTTCAAGTAAGCGTTGTCGCTTCCCTTTCTGATTCCTCCTTCATATTCTATTTTATTCTTTTCCTTCTGTGTCCTTCAGTTTCCCAAAACTTGGGTGATCATCCTTTTACCTCATCATTTTCTCCTATCCTCTAACCATCTTAACCCCTCCCCACCCCATGAAAAACTGTAATATCATTCTACAAAGGGAAATATCACTACATACAAGTACATGGTATATGTTTGCAGTTACATAACTTTAGAATTTGCTGCTGTAGTTAGAGGTGGCAACTTAATGGTACCATAGTTTGTCAGCAGCTAAGCTGTACTTTAAACTATTGTTATAATTAACTGTACTGTTTTAGCCAGTATGTCATACATGTTATAATCAGTACTTCTCCCCTGTATGATAACTCTCTATGATAGTATGGGCTCATAATCACCACGACAATCCACTACCAAAGGATTGAGTGCTGACCAGGGTAGTAAATTTGCACCATTTACAAATTGGGAAGGTAAGTTCTTGGGGTAGCTACAAAGAATGGACTACATCAAGAAGACATCTTAGAAGAACAGACTTCTCCTAGAGAAGCCTTAGTACTAAGTATAAAGCTACCTATCAAAACCTGGGCCAGGGATATAGCTCAGTGGCACTGGTGCTTGCCTGGCAAGCCTGAGGTCATGAGTTCCATTCTTGGTACCAAAACAAAACAAAACAAAAAAACAAAAGAAGTCAGCAAGAATAAACATAGAAAACAAAATAAATGAAAAAGTATAAAATAGAAAATGACAAGATGCAGAAGAAAATTGCAAGCCAAGACACCCAGCCCACACAGGACAAGCCTGAAGCACAATGAGATAATGATGTACCCTGGAAGCCAAACACTAGAACTTTCTGAAATGATAGCAACAGAAGTGAAAAATGTAGAAAAGGATATAGAGAAAATAATCAGTCAGGTACAGAAATAAATGAAGCTTAAAATCAAAAGCATTAGAGAAGACACCAATAAAGGTATATATGAGCTTAGAAAAATGATGGATGAAAGAGTAAATAAAACCCAAAATGTACAACAGATAATAGAAAAGGGAAAGAAATTGTTGAAAGTGAGGAACAACTGGGATGAGGGAAAGAATAAAAAGAATGCACTAAGGTGCCATAAATGTACTGCTGATGCCTGATGGTTTATTGAGGGGAACAGTTAATGATTAAAAGTGTTTTATACTTTGACCAATTTTGTATACTTATATCTGGTAATCTGAGCAACTGATGTGATGACAACAACTTGCAGTATAACAACAATTGGTGAATTCCTACAATCCCGTCCAGTGAAACTATGTATTGTCTCGAATGTTCTTTGAAAGTATTATTTTATCATTTTTTAATTGATTTGATCAATCTATTCTTGCATCTGGTAATCTGAGCAACTTTGTTGAAGATAACATTCTGTAATATAACAAGCACTGTTAATCCCTATCATTTGGTTTGGAAACCTATATCATTTTTAATGTCCTTGCTTTGTTTTGTTTGTATTCTGCTATTTTTCTCTTTTGTACTGTTTTCTTTAAAATAAAAAAATTTTTAAAAATGGAAACAAAAATTTCCAACACATAAAAAAGATGGAATCCATGAAACAAATCCAAACAGAAATCCGTGAGATTAAAATCTGCACCGAAGATAAATGCAGCATATTGAAAGAAAGAAAGGGTAGAATATCATATTTTGAAGACAGAATTGCAGCTAGTGATCATGAAAAAATGATATCTAAAAATAATGAGATCATGAAAAAATCAATTCAAGTATAAATTGATTCAAAGAAGAATAACATAAGATTGATTGGGTGTCAATGAGAAAGTAGGAGACAACACAAGTGCCATTAAAAAAAAAACTCTTCACAGAAACAATGTCTGAAAACTTCCCAAGCATTAATAAAAAAATTGTTATACAAATAAATGAAGCATAGAGAACTCTAAACAGCTATGTGCAAAATGAAATTACACTCTTGGTTATTACAATAATCAAGATTTCAGAAATTAAGCACAAGAACAGAACATTAAAAGCTTTTAGTGGATTAAAAAAAAGATCACTAATATAGGAAAGCCCATCAGAATCACAGCAAACTTCTGAACACAAAACCTCAAGCCAAGAAGAGCTTGGAATGAAGTATTTAAATTCCTGAAAGAAAACAACCCAGATTGATGTACCTGCAAAACTGAGTTGCAAAACTCATTGAGAAATAAAATACTTCAACAACAAATAACTGCAGAAATTCATGACCACCAAACCAACTTTACAAATAGTACTGAAAAATATTCCATATAGTGATAAAAAATGACCACAGTTCCAAGAACAAAAACAAACAAACCACCAGTCAGTGAAAGCAATTAAACAGAGGAACAAAATAGGGAAGCAATAATAGGAAAGTATCATGGCAATGATAAGCCAATACATATCTTTTGTAACCATCAATGGAAATGAACTCAATTCACCCATCAAAAGAAACTGACTGGCAGAATGAATCAAGAAACAAGATCCAGTGATGTACTGTATACATGGAACACATTTACCTCAAAAAGAAATCCACTGACTGAAAATCAAAGGATGGAAAACAATCTTGTATGCAACAGGAACCCAGAAAAAGCAGGGCTAGCTATTCTGTTGGTAGACCATATGAACTTCAAACCAAAAATGACCAAAGAAAGAAAGAAAGAAGATCACTACATACTTAGATGAAAACGTCAAGAGGAAGAGACAACAATCATAAATATATCTGCACCAAATATGGGAGCACTCAATATATAAAATAAGTAATAACATTATTGTAACAGGAGACTTTAATATCCCATTGTCACAAAGAGATAGACCAACTAGATAAAAATTCACGAAGAAGTATCAGAAATGCACTGAATGTGTAAACAAATGGCCTTAGTAGATATCTTCAGAATGTTCCACCCAACATCATCAGAATACAGATTCTTCTCAGCTGCAACTGGGAAAGTTTTCCAAATAGACCATATACTAGCCCACCGAACAAGCTGAAGTAAATGCAAAGAAAATGCAATTATCTCATGCATAGTATCTGACCATAATGCAATAAAATTGGAAATTAATGGCAGAAGATACTCCAAAATCTCCATAAACACATGGGAATTAAATAATAGCCTCCTAAATAACCAATGGGTTACAGATGAAATAAGAAATTAAAACGTCTCTACAACTAAATGAGAAAGCAGATACAACATACCTGAACATGTAGTATGCAAGGAAAGCATATCTAAGAGGAAAACTCACAGTGGTGAAATCTTATAGTAGGAAAATGCATACAGAGAAACAACCTAATGTTGCACATCAAGCTTCCAGAAAAAAAAAGAATAAGACAAGCCCAAAGCACATACAAGGTAGGAAATGGTGAATATCAGAACAGAAATAAATACTATGGAGTTTAATAAATTAATACAAAGAATTAACAAATCAAAGATTTGGTTCTATAAGAGAATAAATAAAATTTGTAAACCCTTAGTCAGCCTTATCAAAAAAGGAAAGAAAAGGCACAAATTCATGCATAGAAGAATGAAAAGGGTGAAATGACTACAGATCTTGTGAAAAATCAAAGATCATAAGTAACTACTTCAAAATTTTTTACTCTTATGGGATAGAAAACATAAAACAGGGCATTTTCATACATTTTTATGAATTACAAAAGAAGAATCAGAAATATATGAGTTCTGAATAATAAAATATCACTCAATGAGATTTAAAATGTAACTGAAAACTTACTAATGGAGAAAAGCACAGGTCCTAGTGGATTCACTGCTATATTCTATAAGAAATTTAGAGAAGATTTAATAACAGTATTGCTCAAAGTCTTTAATGAAATTTAAAAGGAAGCCATACTCCCTAACACATTCTTGGAGGCAAGTATTACCCTGATACCAAAACCAGAGAGAGACCCAAACAAAAAAGAGAACTACAGACCAGTCTCCCTTATGAACAAAATGTGAAAATGTTCAATAAGATACTAGCAAACAGAATTCAGCAAATCATCAAAAAGATTATACAACTTGAACAAGTGGTATTCACCCCAGGCACGCAGGGCTGATTGATCTTATGGAAATCAATAAATGTATTACACCATATCAGCAGGACCAAAACCAGAAATCAAATAATCATCAAAATAGATGCTGAAAAAGATTTTAATAAAGTCCAACACTCATTCATGATAAAAACTCTACAGAAAATTGCAATAGATGGTCTTTATCTCAACTTGATACAAAACCATCTATGGCAGCTCAACAGCCAACATTATACTACATGGTCAAAAACTGAAAAATTTCACTCCAAAATCAGGAACAAGACAAGGATATCCACTATCATTCCCTCCTGTTCAATATAGATCTGGAAACGTAAACCAGATGTATTAGACCAAAGAGAGAAATAAAATGAATTAGGATGGGAAAGGAAGAAGTAAAACTGTCATTATTCACAGATGGCATGATATTCTATGTAGAAGACCCCAAAAATCTACCAAAAGACTTCTAGATTTAATAGACAAATTCAGTAGCATAGCTGGAGACAAAGTCAATACTCAAATAGCTTTCCTGTATACAAAATACAAATTCACTCAGGGAGAAATTAAGGAAATCATACCCTTCACAGCGACATATCAAAAAATGAAATCTTAGGAGTCAATATAACAAAGGAAGTAAAAGATCCATACACTCAATATTACAGTAGTCTGCATAAAGGAGATTGAAGAGGATATTAGAAAATGGAATACTATTCTTTGCTCATGAAGGAGAACCAACAGAGTGAAAAATGGCAATACTCCTAAAGTGTCTGTACATATTTAATGCAATCCTGATCAAAATACCAGTAGCATACCTCATATTATTAGAGAAAGTTTTCTTAAAATTCATTTGGAACCAGGAGAGATCTAGAATAGTGAAAGCAATTCTGGGAAATACGGCAAGGCAGGAGGCATCAGAATCCCTGACTTGAAATTAACTACAAAGCTACTGTGATAAAATTAAAAAAAAAAACAGATCTGAGAATCAGTGGAACAGATGAGAAGATTACTTTTTCATTTTAAAGAGAAAAGAATAAAAACAAAATAAAAAAACAAACACAAAACAATGCAATGCTATGGTGAAAGGAGAACCCTCCTATATTGTTTGTGAGAATTTCAACTAGTAAAGCAGCATGAAAATAAGTATGGAGATTTATCAAAGAACCAAAATTAGAAATTCATTATGACCCACCTATCTGCCTTCTTGGTATCTTCTCCAAAGAGCTTAGAACATCATATTACACTGGTGCGTACATAATAATGCTTACAGCAGCATAATTATTAATTGCTAAAACCTGGAAGCAGGTTGCATACCAATGAACAGATGATTGTATAAAAACATGTTATTTAAATATAATGGAATAATATTCAGCTATAAAAAAGGGTAAAGATGCACCTGATGCCAGGTAGTCTCCTAAAAGTAGCTTGCCAAATAAACGTTACCAGGTTTTGGTTTACTTTCCTGTCCTTCTGGAGCTGTATTCTAGGTTCTTCTTGTCTCACACAAAGAATTGAATGAGACAATCAAACTGATGACAAAGCTTATTTCAAAAGCAAAAGTAAAATGTGAGGGAAAAACTGGCTTTGCTGAGTAAGTTTGAGCTGAGTAAAAGAGGAAAAATCAAGACAAAAGTATACCCCAGGGGACACTGTGTGTGATTTTTGTGAAGAAAATCGTGGTAACGTGTGAATTTTCTTGATGTTGGTGTCTTTATATGACATCCACATCTCTTGAGAAATGATAAGAACTATGTATGGGCCCCAGGAGATAGTTCTGAGATCCCACATCTCTCTTCTCAGCCAGTCTACACCATGCCCTATCTCTTGCCTCATTTTTTTTCCTGAGAGATATTAATCCTCATGATTGTTGATGGGGTACTAAATGATTGGAGGTATCTGTCTTGTATAGCTTCTTCATACTAGAAGAGGTTGTAGACCACACCTACTGGGGATTATGTGTTCTTCAACCACCTCAGTGTGTTGTGGTACACTGGCTAGATTGAAGAAAAACTCAGAAAACAACAAGAAAGTAGTTAGTGACCACTGAGCTGCCTGTTGGGCAGGAGAAATTTCACTATTAGCTCAAGGAGGAGAAGGTCATATTTACACACTTCCTGTAGCAGCACTGGAGTTTTGATTTTGAAGAGAAATCTCAAGACTTCCTCTGGAGGCTCACGGAAGCAACTTTCTCCTTTTGGGTTCAGCTGGGACCAGTTTTATCCCTGTCATTTTTACTGAAGTGAGTGTTACAAGACTCACAGAGAAGGGGCCCTTTACTTTTGGCCTCAATTAGTATGTGAGTGTCCACATTCTCCATTTTTAAAGAATACTTTGTTTCTAGAAAGGACAGTAGGAGGTTCCCCTGGGTTAGGGTCTGGTAGGACTGTGTTCACATACATTTGGATAGCCTGTTGTCTTGGCCTAGATTTATGAGATCTTGTAAGAGCCTTGTGCTCTCTAGGTCTACTATCATATCAGAGGATAGAAATAGCCTCCAATGTAACATCTCAGAATGGATGAAACTTAGTCCAGTTTTGTGCATGTTACAAGCCCTCATGAGTACTACTGACAGCAATTGGAGCCAGAACTCAGACATCTTTTGGAAAAGTTTTGCTTGAGCTCACTTTGGCATCAGACTGGCTGCTTCCGTCATCCCAGAGGCTGAGAACAATTGCTTACGTAGTGTTCCATGGCTTGTTGCTATATCTCTTGAGAAAGGACAAGAATGTTTCCTCAGGAGCTAAAAATCAGGCTAGGGACTCGAGGGCCTGTAAGACTGCTAATTTTCCTTTTCTAACCAGCCTTTCGACGTTCCGTGGAGATTTCAGACAAGTCTCTTTGCTGCCCTTTGTAGTACATGACTGTGACATGCTTGGAAGATGGACTGACACTAGAAGCTTTAGACTTTTCTGCCTGTGCTTTATAGATGACTTTCCTAGAGGTTTTGGAGGGGCAGGTCACTGATGTTCTGGCTGTTTGCAAAAATCTGGGAAATTGCCTGCACAAACAGTGACTAACTTCTGGGCCTGTAGGCAGCAAAGAAGCAAGGTCAGTAGCACTTTTTTATAATGACCTCATTGATGTCTAAGAGCATGGCCTGATATTTGGCAAGCCATTCAACCAATAATCACAGAATGGCTCTGATCTGATGGGTAGTCAGGTTCTAGCCTCAGTCTCAAAGTTAACTTTGCATCTTCTCCTGTTAGTATAGCTTTAAAGAATCTCTAATTAGGTATTGCATATAACCAAACTATGGCTATAGATTCAGAGGACTATTTTCTAGGGAAGTAAATCAAAACAGAATAAAGTAATTGAACTTGTTTACCCATGACTTCAAATTTCACCCAGAGTTCCTCAAAGGAGATGGTGATTTCCAAGGCAAGAGGCATGGCAGGTTTCCCTGAGCTTTTTCAGTCATCAGATCAGGGAATGAGGGTTTGAACAAGCTTATTCCCTGTCTAGGGATGGGGATATTCAGACCTCCAGTGCCATGAGTCAGGCACTGTATTTGCCTCACATACAGAGACCCAGGTGGAACAATCAAGTCATCTAACACTGTCTTGAACAGGCCCTCCTGATTTGTCCTGCCCTGTCAAAATCCTTCAGTGTTTCCTTTTAAAGCACAATATTGGAAGGGCCAATGTACTAGTTAAAATACTCCAAAAAGTAAAGAGTTTCCTTTCTTGTTCTTCAGAATCTGAGGCTTAGCTCATGAGACCATTTATTTAAAAAATGAGAAAGATGGCACCAGTTGATGAAAGAACATGTTTAGCTGTATGCTGCATGACTCCATGCAGGCTCTAAGCCTATTTATTGGTGCCACCCTCACCCAGGGTGGAGTGCTCTTAATCTTGTCATTACACCCTTAATTCTAGCATCACACCAATACACAAACCAAGAAAGAGAAGTCCTTTGAAAACCAAGGTGAATGGAAACCAGGCTAATTCTCAAAGGTGTGGGGCAAACACACACATGGACGATGAGGCACATACAAGAAAAAAGAGAGAAAGGAGAAGGAAAAAAATAAATCCTTTGCAGCTATTTATAAAAAGCCATCTCATTTTCTTCCCTCAACACCCATGGCTAGAAAAGCAGTATTAGTTCTCTGCCTGCCATAAGAAGAGTCCCCTGTATTCCCAGCCCCATGGCAGTGAGGGAAAAAGGAGCAAAAATGTCCTTAAGTGTGCACTTTAGCCCTTACCAGATCTCCTGGCTGGCTATGGCAAATAATGTTACTGGGCAGTGCTAAAAGTGGCTTGCTAAATAAACAAGGTTTCTGGTTGCTATCCTCTCCTTCTGGATTTAGATTCCAGTTTTTCCCCCCTAGAACAAAAAGTTGAATGAATCAAGTAATTACAGCAATGAAGTTTGCTTGAAAAAGTATAAGTGATGAATGAGGGGAACGTGGATCAGCAGAGCAAGCTTGGGCCAATAAATAGGAAAAAGCAAGATAAAAATTCACCCTGAAGGACACATGGTGGTCTGTCCTAAGGAAAGCCATGATTGTGAGCCCTTCATGGTATCTGTGTTCATTTATGCCTTCTGCATCTCATAAGAAATTAGACAACTTCAACATAGAGTCCTGAGTGGCAGTGCTGGGATCCCATAGCTCTCAGCCAGGCTTAGCTGCTTACAATCTCTTATCTCACGCCTGAGAAGCATAATGTTGAGTTAAACAAACCAGGCACACACATTCAAATATTGTCATGCATTGTATCTAGATATGCGCCCAGAGTCTCATGCACTCGTAGGTGGAGCTTTTTGAAGGTGGCTGGAACTAAGGTGTGGGAATGTGGATTAAGTGTGTGAATATGGATAAAGGATCTGGTCATTGAATTAGTCTGTTGACCTTTATAGCATAATTCTGTGTGGATGAAGGGAAGACTAGTACTGATTGTGGGAAGCACTGATATAAGAGAAATATAATTTCAAATCTACTAGATGTAACCTGTGCCAAGTTTGCGTCCCTTGACATGAAAGATTGAATTCCAAGAAACAGAAGAGTTTAAAGTAGGAAATGTTTCTTGAGAGATAGTTATTGAGAGACGGGGGGGGTCCCAATAATAGAGTTGCCATCAAGGCCTTTTTTCAGAGGGAATTTATACAGCAAAGTCATAATGTGGATACAGCATGAATCAAACTACAATCAATTTATAGAATTATAAGTATAGCCATTTAGCTAATATTGATCCAATAGGGAAACACCTTCCATACTAAAGGCACATGGATAGAAGAAAGTTATTTTGGGGAAGCAATGGGTCCAGATATTCTGGTTGCCCATTACTGAAGCAAATGCCTGTCTGGAGTTAATGTTCTAGATGATACTAATTAAAATATAATCTCAATTTATTGTTTATTCTTTATGGAGGCCTGTAAGCCTAGGCACTGCATCTTTATTTGGGGGTTGACATTCTTCAAATGGACCTGTAGCTACAATTCTTGTCTCTTTATTTCTTTCTGCTTACATCCTTGAAAACCCAGTCCCTCTCTGACTGTATATTTATTTCCATCTAAAATAGCTGCCTATAATATTCCCCTCTCTGAAGAGATATCCTTACCTTTAGTTAGAGGAGTATGAATGAAGTTTCAAACTAGCTGCTTCAAACTCAGAAGTGTCACTGTAAGGGAGACCATAGTCAGATGCCTTCTCTAAAGGACTAATTGAAGGGGCCTTCTATGTAAGTCATACTGGTGTTTAGTAATTGCAAACTCCCTTCAGAAGGGCAACCTAGTGGATCCTAGTGAAAAATGTCAGGTTAGGTCCACCTGTATGATCACTTGGAGTTTGTCAGCCTCTAGGTGAGAAGAAAACAAACCTTACCAATAGATTGAAGCACTTACAACCAAAGCATGCACACTAAAATGGAAAGAAAGATTGGGAAAAGAGCCACATGCATATATTGCTCATAAGAGACTGGAATACTGATTGTAACCAGCTGGCCCCTAGGCCTGTCTACTAATGAAGTTATCTGTAAGGCTGATATTTCTATTAAGATTTCTTACCTGGTCTGAGTTATGTATCTAAAGATAAGAAATTTTATTTGTTAGTGCACAAGTCCCTCCAGTTTTAGTGCTAAGAAGATGGAGGGTTTGATGGTTCTGAAGGACCATTTTTTTTTTTTTTTTTTTAATTTTAGAAACATAAAAGTACAAAAACATATTGACAAACAGACACCCATTATCATAGAAAATAGTACAATCACAGCTAATCTATAGACAAGGTGATATGGTCTCAACAGTAGTTGTTGTTTTATCCATTGATATCTTCGAATTGTAGATGTATGGACCCATATACAGACATGCAAATTTAGTCAGACAGTTGATCCTCTC
>PVLD010031001.1:0-16222 GCA_004027595.1 Dinomys branickii
GTAGACTCTTTACTACTTTCTCAATTTTTTTGTGTCTCATTAGGTTTAAGTATCTTTATATCTTCTTGGTTTAGCTTTGTAATTTCCACTACAAAAATGTCCATTGCTTCAAATGGTTTCTCTTCCTTGGAGCACAATTTTTCATACTAGGTACTATATTCTGGATTTCAGTACAGTGTGGGTTGTGTTTTCATCTCAAGCTACATTGATGTGAGTTTCCTCTTTTTCTTGGTCAGTTTGTCTAAGAGTTTAACTTCTGTTTATTCTTCTTTGATTTCTCAATACTTCGTGCTCTTCTTAGTCTTATTTTTGTGGATTTCCACTCTAGATTTCCTTTCTTACTTCTGCTTCGGGCCCAGGCTGTTGTTATTTCTTTTGTATGTTAAGTTGCCTTTAAGTATCTTAATAATGCACTTGAAATGAGTGCGCTTGGTTTTCTGAATGTAATGATTCGTGACAGTGTGTCCCAGAGGTTCTGCGCAGTTGTACAGGCATCGTCATGAACTTCCAGAAAAATTGCGATGGAATCTCAGTGTTGTTTCAGTTTCCGTCTCTTGACAGTTGAACATGTTTTTGTGTATTTATTTGTCGCTTGAACTCCTTCATCTGAAAAGGGTCGATTTATTTCACATCCCCACGTTTAGACTTGGTCTTTAAATTTTGGGGGTCTGGAGTCCGATTATTTTCAGTTCTTCATATATTCTAGCTATTAAAACTTTGTCTGAGGAACACCTAGCAAAAATTGTTTCAGCTCTGTGGGTTGTCTCTTCACTCTGTTGGTGGTTTCCCCTGCTGTGCAAATGCTTTTTAATGAGATGAGATCCCAGTTGCTGATTCTTAATGGAAGATTCCTTGCAGTGGGGGTTCTGCCTACACCTGTGTCTTCAGGAGTTGTACCTATTGTCTCTTCTAGCAGGTTCAGAGTTCTGCTTTTTAATATTTGGATCTACAGTGAAAGATATGGTTCTTGTTTAATTCTTTGTTAGGTGGAAAGCCAGTTTATCCAGCACCATTTATTAAAGAGGCTACCTTTCTTTCAGGGAAGTTGTTCAGTCTCTTTTCAAGGATAACGTGGTTGAGTGTGTCCACATTTGTTTCTTCATCTTCTAATTTGTGCCACTGATCTTCAGGTCTGGGGGGGTTTTCTTTGATTTTGTTTTTGTTTTTTGTTTTTTGTTTTTTGTTTTTGACCAGTACCATGATGTTTTTCTCACAGTACCTCTGTAGAATAATTTCAAGTAAGACACTCTGATACCCCTTGCCTTCTCTTTGTGCTCAGAATGACTTTTGCTATTCTAGGTGGCTTCTGGTTCCAAATGACTTTTAGGATTATTTTCTCAACTTCTTTGAGATACTCTGTTGGAATTCTGATCAGGATTGCATTAAATCTGTGTAACAACTTTGGCAGTATGGTTGTTTTCACTATATTGTTTCTTTCTGTCCAGGAACATGGGATATCTTGCCATTTTCTGATATGCTCTTCAATCTTCTTTTTCAGACTAATATAGTTTTCAATGTAGAGGTCTTTTATGTTCTTCATTATATGGCTTCCTATGTTCTTTCTTATGCTATCCCTAATTTCTCTCTCATTAAGTTTGTTATTCATATACAGGAAAGATACTGATTTTAGAGTGCTGACTTTCCAGTTATGCTGCTGATTTTCATTATTAAATCTAAAATTCTTTTGGTGGAGTTTTAGGGATCTTCTATGGAGAGTATCATGTCCACTGCAAATAATGGTAATTTAAGTTCTCCTTTTCTATTTTTATTCCTTGTATTTCCTTTTCATGGCTAATGTTTCTAGAACTATATTGAATAAGAGTGGACATCCTTGTCTTCTTCCTGATTTTACAGTGAAAACTTTCAGTTTTTGTGCATGTAGTATGATGTTGGCTGTTGGGTTTCTCATACATAGTTTTTATCAGTTTGAGATAAATACCATCTATTCCAATTTGCTGTAGGGTTTTTCATGAATGGGCTTGGGGCTTTGGCAAATGGTTTTTCTGCATCTATTGTGACAATCATATGGATTTTGTCCTTGGCTCTTTGAATATGGTGTATTACATTCATTTATTTGCATGAATCCTGGGATGAATCCTTGTTGGTCAGGTTATGCAACCTTCTTGATGATGTGCTGCATTGTGTTTGCCAGAATCCTACTGAGATTTTTTGGCATCTATGTTTATTAAGGAGATTGGTCTGTACCTCTCCCTCTCTCTCTCCTTTTTTTTTTCTCTCTCTCTGTCTCTCTTTCCTTCGTTGGATCCTCCTCTGATTTTGGTGTCACGGTAATGCTGGCTTCAAGGAATGAATTTGGAAGTATTTTTTCTCTTTCAATTTCACTGAAGAGTTTGAGACATAAGGGCATTAAGTCTCCTCTAAATATCTTGTGGAATCCAGCAGAGAATCTGTCAGAGCCTGGGCTTAACTTTGTTGGTAAATTTTCCATTACTACTTCAATTTCATTGGCTAACAATGAGTTATTTAGGATTTTTATATTTTCTTGATTCAGTTTTCTTAATTCATATACATCTAGGTATCTGTCCATTTCTTCGTTGTTCTCTATCTTACTAGAATACAGGTTCTTGAAGTAGGTGTTTATAATCTTCTGGATTTCTGCAAGATCTGTTATGAAGATCTGACTTCACCCTTTCCAATCCTAATTGCTTGGATTTGAATCTGTCCTTTCTCCATATTTTGATAAGGTTCCCTAAGTGTTTGTCAATTTCATTTAATCTTTCAGGAACCACCTCTTCAGTTCATTGATTCTTTCTGTTGTTTTATTAGTATCCACTGGATTGCTTTCTGCTCTGATCTTGATCACTTCCTCCCTGCTATGAGCTTTGGGCTTGGCTTGCTCTTCTTTTTCTAGAAGCTTGAGGTTCAACATTATATTGTTGATTTGAGCTTGCTCTGCTTTTCTGATTTGAGAATTCACTGCTATAAATTTTTCTGATGGGGCTGCTTTAACTGCATCCCATCAGTTCCAGTATGTTGTATTGACATTACCATTTAACTGTAGACACTCTCTAAGTTTTCCTTTAATTTCATCTGTACCACACTGCTTATTCAAGAGTGTGCTATTTAATTTACATTTGTTTGTGAAGTACTTGTGGTTTCTTTTTACATTGACTTCCAGTTTCATTGCATTATAATCTGACAATATATATGAGATAAATTCAATTCCTTTGCATTTACTTAAACATTATCCATGAGCTAGTATGTGGCCTATTTTGGAGAATATCCCATGTACAGCTGAAAAGAAATTTTATTTAGGTGTTGTGCGGTGTAACCCTCTGTAGGTAAGTCCATTGCTTCAAAAGTCTGGTTCAATTCTAATATTTCACTGTTGATTTTTTTGTTTAGTGAATCTGTCTTTTGTGACAATGCAGTCTCGAGTTATTCCATCAGAATTGTATTAGGGCTTATTTGATTGTTTGTGTCCATTAATATTTCTTTAATATAGTTGGGTGCACTGGTATTTGGTGCATATATATTTATGATTGTTATTCCTCTTGGATTCTTCTGTTATTTGTCTCAATCCATCTTGGCTTTAAGTACACTTTGACTGCAAGTAGAATAATTCTACCTGCTTTTTCTAGGTACCTCTCACAGGAAGTATTATTTTATATCTTTTGAATTTCTCTATGAATTTCTTTTTGGATTACATGTGTTTCTTCCAGGCAGCACCTTGTTAGATCTAGCTTCTTGATCCAATCTGCCAGTCCATTTCTTTTGATTGACTGGAGACCATTAACATTGATGGTATAACTGATATGTATTGGCTTATCTTTGACATGTTATTTTTTGTTGTTGGCTCCATGTTCGCCCCATGTTTTAGTTGCTTGCCTTCATGGAGGATTAATGCTACTGTGCTTTGCTGAGTTGGAGTCTTTGTTATCTCTTTCTAGATTATCCTTCAGAACATTCTGGAGTGCTAGCTGGGTGGTCATAAACTTTTTCAGGTGTTCTTCATCCATCAATTTTGAGAGAAAGTTTTATGAGGTTTTCTGTGTGTATTTTTGAGGTAGGTTGCACTATGCAGTTCAGATGGGCATTTAACTCACTTTGTAGCCCAGGCTAGCCTCAAACTCACAGCAGTCCTCGTGTCTCAAGCTTCTGAGTGCTGGGATTACAGGAATATGCCATTACACTCAGTCCTAAAAGATAGTTTGGGGGCTATATCAATCTGGGTTAGAGGTTGTTTTCTGTTAGGATGTGAAAGTAGCTTTTCTTGACTTGAGGATTTGTGTTGAAAAGTCTACTGTGATTCTGATAGAGTTTACAAGTGATTTGCTTCTCTCACTAACAGCTTTTAATACTCTGTGTGCTGAATTTCTGGAATCTTGTCTTTTTATTGTTTTATCATGGCTAAATGGAGTTCTACATGCCTCATTTTTCTGTTTGTCAGATTCTTTTTCCCTGCTTGGGAAGGTTTCTCCCATGATTTCTGGGAATAGATTTTTCATGACATTTCTGCTCTCTCCTGAGTTTTCATCAATTCTGATCCAACTTACATTATTCTTCTTTACACCATCGATGAGCTACTGCATTGATTTTTCATGTGCCATTGCTATTTTTAACAAATCTTTATTTTCATGATCACTAACTGCAGTCCTGGGTTCTGTATCTGAAATTATTTCCTCACATTAGCTCATTCTGCTGTGAATACTTTCAATGGAACTTTTATCTCCCTGGATATCTGTTTGAATCTGTTCATGTCACTGGTAGACAACATACACAGAGTTCAGATCTGAGTTGATTACTCCCAGCAAGCCTGCTATAGCTTTACAGTCGATAATCCCAGTGTGTCTTGCCTTTACTTCCATGGAACTTCAGCCTGGTTTCTGCCTGTGAGGCTGGAACTAGTTTTATTCAGCCTTCCGGATTCCTACGAGCTTGAACTTCACTCCCTGCTCCTCTCACTGGGAGATTCTAGATGAGCTTACAGTTGTTCTGAGCTGTGACCTCAGTGGGCTCCTTTCCAAGATGTCTACTGGGGAACTGTTCTTTATGGAGGCCCCTCTGAACCTGAGTGAGTGACCAACCACTGTAGTTTGCTGCTTCCGCTGCTCCATTCCACTGGTGCATTACTTCACAGAGGCCACTGAGGTTGGCAGTAGCCACTGGGATAAGCAGTAGACACAGCATGCCTGAAGGTTCAAGCTGCCTCTCCAAGCAGTGAGTCCATGCTCAGGGAGAAACTGTTACCTGCTACATCCTTGTTCTTCATCGAAGTGCCTCTCTGTGCTCTTCCCTGTGGACTTCAATTCCCATTTAAGTTCCTGAATGGGCCCAAGGACCCACTTCTCTCCTCCTTTTCTTTCTCACATTTCTATACTCCAGTGTCTGAATGAAAATCTCAAAGAGGTTATTTCTCAGCTGCTCCCTATTTTGCAATCTTCCTGGAAGTCTCTACTTTCAGAAATATTTCATTTCTTTCACAATGTTTTTCCTGTGGCGCACTGTTTGATACTCATTTTCCAAATGCTTCTGCATGTTCTATGCTATCCTCTGTCATTGATGTCCAATTTTATTGCACGAGGGTCTGATAATATATTTGGGATGATTCTGAATCTGTTGTATACATTTTAGCAGACTTTGTGGGCAGGAATGTTATGTATTTTGGAGAAAGTGCCACATGCTGCTGAAGAGCATGTGTAGATGTTCTAGTAGCGAGTCATACCTAGTAAACACCTATTAAATCCAAATGATCAAGGATGTGTTTCAGTTCTGATATTTCTTGATTTTTTTAGTTGATGGATCTCTTTGAAAAAGTAGGTTGTTAAGATCCCCTGTATAAGTACGTCAAATTAATTTGATGTTTTACAGCCAGGAGTATTTGTTTATGAACAAAGGTGCTACAGTATTTGGTGTACACATATTAACAGTCATTATCTCTTCTTGTTGCACTGTTACCTTCACGAATACACTGTGACGTTTTCTCTTCTAATCAGTTTTAGCTTGATGTTTACTGTGTCTGAAATTAAAATTGCTATCCCTGCTTATTTTGTGGGTCCTGATGCATGACATTTTGTTTTCATGATTGATTTTTATCTGTGCGTATGTTTTGTAATATCTTTGGAGTATCTTTGACTACAACCAACTGTTGTATGTTTTTTAATCCAATTTGCCAATCAATGTCTTCTTACTGGGGAGTGGAGGCTATTAACACTGAGAGATGTTACTGAGATGTGTTCGTTACTAACGATCATTGCCCTCTTTCTCTTGATGGCTCTTTTGCTTTTCTTTTCCGGTCATATTTTGCTGTTGTTTATCTGTTGACCTTTCTTGATGCTTTAATTTCACCAGGATTTTTAGTTTTATTGATTTCATCATTTCTGTCCAGGAAGTTTTTGTGCATTTCCTGAACTGTTAGTTTTATAGATAGGTACCTCTTCAGCGGGTCTTTTTCATGACATGCCCTCATTTCTGATCTATTTGAAGGAAAGCTTCCTAGGTAGACTGATTTCGGCTGCAAGTTATTTGCTCTTAGGGAATGAAGTGCTTGACTCTGACCCTTCTGGCCTTCTAATGTGAATGGTGAGCAGTCTACTGTAATTCAAATGAGTTAAGCTTTATGCATGATTTTGTGTTTTTCGGTGGCTGCTTTGAAAATTGTTTTTATGCTGGATATCTGTTAACATAATAAAGATGTGTCTCTGAGTGTGCCAGCATAAACTACATAGTGAGATTTTCTCACAAAAACACAAGTAATTCCTTTTACAGAAACCACTGTTGATGGTATTTCATAATTTTCTTCCTATATTGCTGGTGTACACAAATGCTAACAACTTTTGTGTGTTGATCTTCTATCCTGCTACTTTACTGAAGTTCCGTATAAATTCTAAGAGTACTTTGAAGGAGTTCTTTGGCTCTACTGCTCATTTCAAAATAAAGATGATTTCAGGTCTTCTTGTCCCATAGGGATCCTTTTATTACTTTCTCTTGTCTAATTGCTCTGGCTAATGCTTCATTTAGGATGTTGCATAGCAGAGGTGATAGGGAACATCCTTGTCTTCCTCCTGATTTTAAGGTGGATGCTTTTAGTATTACCTCATTTAGTATGATGCTATTTGTTTGTCTTCAATAGCCTGTATGATATTCAGGTGTAGTCCTTCTACATCTGTTGTTTTCAGGGTTTCTCTCATGAAGAGGGGTTGGAGTTTCTCAAAAGCCTTTTCTGTGTCTACTGATATGATCGTGTGCTTTTGAAACTTGCTCCTGACTCTGTTATATGTTACATTTATTAACGTCACTGTGTTGAACCATCCTTGCCTCATTCATCTGACCCCTATTTCATCATGATGTGTCCTGGTGACCTTCTTTCTTCATTATAATTGTCCAGTGTTCTGTTGGACTTCCTTGTTCCCATGGTGAACCCTTTGGTCATATTGGGAGGGTTTTCTGCTATGGTTTCTGCAGACTTACTAACAATTTCCTGTGTTATCTTCTAGCTATTTTCTAACTCAGATTAGCCTTCTATTTGTCTTTTCTCTGTCACTGAGTAGCTGTGGCAGAGGGTGTTCCTGTTCTTTCATTTTCTGTGCTTCTCTCAGTGCTTCTTTACAACTGAATGTTTTATTCTGAATTTTGAATACTCAGTCCTCATATTGGTCACTTGTAAGATTTGGAAATGTATACAGATTTCTATTTTGAGTGTTTATATCTGATACTGTTCTTTGTGAGGGTGACAACTCTTTGGTAAACTTGTCATCCATGATTTGACTGACTTGGTCAATTCTTCCAAATTTCTACTTATATCCTCTGTATCCACTTTAGAGAGCTTGAGGAATGTATCAGTGAACATTTGGTTCATTTCCTCTGGGAGTTTACATATTTTCATTCTTTCTTTCTTCTTTTTTTCTTTTTCATACCAGGAATTGAACTTAGGACCTTGAGCTTGCAAGGCAGGTGCTTCACCCACTAAGCTATATCCCTGGCCCATGAGTTTATTTGTTTTCTTCATGATTTCCAATAACTTTTCACAGAGTTCTGCAACCTGGTATTTGATTTCTTCTCCAATCGTGCCCCTTTGATCTGGCCTAGGAGACTCTGAGATATTCAAGCTCTGTTCGGTCTGGCCTTCTCACGTTCTGGTGTATGTATATCCATTGTTATAGCTGTTATGGTCCCCAGGAAATCTAGATAACGTCATAGACAGAAAATCAGTTGTTACCCGCTACAGTGTTACCTTAACACTGGCTACTCACAAACCTTAGGAACCACTATGAACATGCCTTAACCACAACTAAGAGATCTATGATTTTAGTGAAGATTGTTAGACCACCATATACTAGTTTATAAAACTTCAGATAACGAGTTTTTGCTGGATGTAGGCAGCAGTATCAGACCTCAGAACTACCACTAGACCAGTGATGCTGAACCTTTTAGAAACCAAGTGTCCAAACTGCAATCCCAAACCCAATTATTTATCACAACGTGCCAATACTTCCCCTACACTGCACATATCCAGGCTGCTCAAACGATACTGGGGTGACTTCGTGTGCAAGAGAGAGGGTGCTGCATGACTGCCGTGGCCTGCGTGCCTTAGATTGACCCTCACTGCACCAGACGAGCTACTGTCATGTTTTGGACCACCCCATGGATGATTTCACCCTCCAGACCTGGGCTCCATTAGTGGAATACAGGACCTGTTAAATTTGTGCTCTGACCCTTAGCCTCCCAAGGAACCCCAGGAAATCTCTATTTAGCAAGCTCTCTTTTCAAGCCTGTGTTTCAAATGTTCTACTACCTGGTCTCTGTGGCAGAGTAACCCCTTCAGTTCTGAAGCAAAATTCTCCTCCTGGGTGTTGGACTCTTCTTCAATAAGGTGGGTGTTTGGATAGTCATCTCTTTTACATTGCGTTGAAGAGCCTCTGGGAGAAGAACTCACAACATTGGCTGGCCGTGGGGCAGTCATGTCAGTTGGTCTGGGCTGCTCCACCCAGGCTGTGTACAGGCATGCTTTGCCTTTGGTGACGTTCGTGGCCAGAGGCAAGACATACAGGCCTGTCTTTCATACTCTGAGTTCCTCCGGGCTGAGAGTGCAAAGGCTTCTGGCAGGAGCAGTGCCTGGCAGTGGGTCACTCATGTGGGTCAGTCCTGCGACGGAGTCTCTCCATCAATTTAACCTTATTCATAACACTCACCCTAACCTGCAGCGACCCTAAATTTAAACCAAATCCAAATCTTGAAATAACTGTAACCCTCACCATAAATGTAACCCTAACCATACGTGAAGCTGAGACATAGTACTACCCTTCACCCTAATCACACCCTTTGCCCAATCCTTAAGTTTAGTCCTAATCCTAACCTGAAATATAACCCTAACATGAGTGGGACCCTAACCAAAGGCCTAGTCCTAACATCAGCTTGAGAGTTAGCCATTTCACTGAGCCTAACCCTAAAACTAACTCTGAACATAAATAAAGCTAACCCTAATACTGCTAGATACCTAACCCTAAGCATAAACCTAAGCCTAACCATCCTGGAAACCTAGCCTTAGCATAGCCCAACACCCATCACAAGCTCTAAATCTAGCCCTAGACTTAGACTTAGCTCTAACACTAAACCTACCATAACCAAAACACTAATTTTGGTGGGTCACTAGTGTGATACCTACACTAGGTAATGGCCCTAGCCCTAGTACTACTACTAGGACCAAATATACTCCTAAACATACCTTAAAAACAACTTTGCTGGAAATCTAATGGTAATTCTAAATCTCACTGTAACCTTAATGCTAATGCTGGTGGAAGACCAACCATAGGCCTGGACTAAACCTGATCCTAAAACTAAATCCCACTTTAATTGTAATCCTAAATTTAAACTAAAACTAACCCAAAACCAAGGGGAGTCCCAAACGTAGCAATGACCTTAACCCTAAACCTGCAACTACTGTATCCCTGTCCTATCCATACCTTGGGGGAACTCTAATGCAAAATATAAATATAATCCTAACTCTAAGCTAACACCTAACACTACCCTAACCCAAGCTTTAGCTCTGACACTAATCCTAACTCTAGCCCTAGAACTATCTCTACACCTAAAACTAGCACTAACCCCAATCCCACATCTAACCCTAGCCTAATCACGAGGGAAACCTACCTCTATCCCTATTCCTATTACTACCTTCAGCACTAACCCTAAACATTACCTTGGTTGAATCTTTGCTCTAACAGTAACCGTAACACTAACACTAAACAAACCCTAACTCTAAACTTAGTGAGAGACTCACTATAACAGAGCACAAACACTACCATCACACTAAGTTGGTGGAACAGGAATCCTAGGACTAGCTTTAGCCAAGACCAAACCCTAATCCAGAATAAGTTAACCCTAACAGTAACCTTGTCCATACAAACCCAAAGTTTAACCTTAAGTCAGGGGCAACAATGGCAAACCTTTTAGACAGAAGTAACCAAATTGCAACTTAAAACCCATCTATTTATTCTAAAGTGCCGAGCACCACAATTAATCCTCAGTACTGAGGTTTTAATTT
Source organism: Dinomys branickii (assembly GCA_004027595.1). Taxonomy (NCBI): domain Eukaryota; kingdom Metazoa; phylum Chordata; class Mammalia; order Rodentia; family Dinomyidae; genus Dinomys; species Dinomys branickii. The sequence continues at coordinate 10,505 of PVLD010031001.1, forward strand.
ACAAAAACAAATCATACATCAACAAGTTGTGTGTTAAATGAAAAACAAATAGCACGTATGCCATAGGTTTGCCAACACTGTCCTAAGGTAAAATCAACTGTACCCGAACCACAACTATAGCCATAAACATTGTGTACGCCTCTACCTGCAGAGCTATCTCTAGCCCAAGTCCTAACCATGGACCCAGCCCTAGCCCTAAACATAACCCTACAGCTAATCCTCATAGAACCCTATATCTAACACTAAAACTATACCTCAATCTAGTTGAACCCTAACCTTAGCCCCAACACTAGTGCAGCACTAGGCCTAAAAATAACCCAGCACAAAACCTGGTAGAACCTTACCACTAAAGCTAAACCTAAAGCTAACCTGAAACATAGCGGAATTCAAACATATCCCCTAGCCTCAGGCCAAATCTAGACCTAACCCTTACCTAAACCACAACCTGAAATCTAAACCTAAACCGACACGTAACACTATCCCTATTGAAATAAAAACTCAAAAACTAACATTAAATCTCACCATACAGACAGAAACAACAGGAGGTGGCTGGAGTCAGCTGAGCCCAGCTCTATGGGTTAAGTAGCAGTTTGGCACTGTGGGTTTTGCTGTAAACTTCCTTACTATCTGTGGATCAGAAACATCAAGCAGTGGTATCTTATGCTCAGGTAGCACAGTTGGTAGAAAGACAATGATCTCAACTGATACACACAAAGTTCCAAAGCCAGGAAGCAAACAACTCAGAAACGACTGCATGGAGCTGGGTGTGGCGGCACATGCCTATAATCCTGCACTGTTAGAGGCTGAAGGAGGAGGACTGCCGTGAGTTCAACACGAGCCTGGACGACATACTGAGTTCAAGGCCAGAACTACATAGTGAGACTCAGTCTCAAAAAAGAAAAAAAAGAAAAAAGACTGCGTGAGCCAAGTAGTTTTACACGTTCTTTCTGCTTTAAGAAAGTGAGAGGACTACGATTAATGTCAGAAGAATTCAGCATACATTGAGAAGGATGAATAACGTTTCAGAAACATTTTCAATTCTCAAGGAGCAAATGTACAACTCAACCACGAAAAAATTAATTCATAATAAACTTCAAAGATAGATCTGAGAATTTGGGAGTAGAGGTGCATGCCTGTAACCCTAGCACTCAGGATGCAGAGGCAGAAGGATGTTGAGTTTGAAGCCAGTTTGGGATACACAATGAATTCAAGGCCAACCCAAACTATGTATCATGACCCTCAAAAAGCCTCAAAACATCCAACCAACCGAAACTACTTAAGCAACAAATGAAAACTGTAAAAGGTGAGACTGAGGACCTGGCTGGGGATATAGCTCAGTGGAATAAGCGCTTGCCTAGCAAGCGCAGGGTCCTGAGTTCGATCCCCAGTACCGAAAAAAAAAAAAAAAGAAAAGAATAGAGACTGAGGACCTGACGTTCAAACTTGTAAAGGAAATGCTAACGAAGATTCCCAGATTCAATTGCTACTATTGTAAATGAAAATATTCTGATTAATACTTGGGTAACATTTTGACAAAATCATTAATTTTGATGATGGGGAAGATGATATACACAAAATATTTAAAACTAGGCAGGAAATATGAAATTTGAAACTCTCTGCATAAAAAGAAAACAGTCTCCAAATGCAAGGTAAGAATACAGCTCTAGCCTTACTCCATAAACTCATGACAGTGTCAAGGCAGCTACTGGCACCGTTCAAACATCACAGTGGTCTTGTCTCAATTTCAGGAGTGAAAAGCTCCGCACCCATAGTAGAGGATAGGTCCTAATGATTGCCAGTGGATGCAAAACGGTTCTGGGAAGTCTAAATACCTAGCATAGCCAAAAAAATAAAAGCTTAAAGCAACATGGGTTTTCTGGTCAAATGGTCCCACACGTATACATCCCTTTCTGTAATTGCTGCCATTAATTTTTGCCTAATTTGGTGCTATGGTTTGGACATAGTTTAAATGTCTTTCTCCCGCAAAGGTCCATGTACTGAAAGTTTGGTCCCCAAGGTGGCAGTATTGAGACAATCCGGTTCTTTAAAAGGTCCTCAAGAGAGGTCATTGAGGGGATGCTCTCAAAGTAATGATGAGAACCCCCAATATTTCTAGCTTCCTAGTTGTGAGACTTGATCCTTCCTTCTGCATGTGTTTTGCTATTTGCCATGCCAAGAGGCCCTTGCTAGAGTTGGTATTATATTGGGCTTCCTTTTCTCTTTGTAACGGGCTTCCTTTCTTTTTTGTAAATACCTTGTGTCAGGTCCTTCATTATAGTAATGAAACACTGACAAATACAATTGACAATCTTAACCTATAGTTCACAATGAATTATCCATTATTCCATTTCTCCAAGTAATGTGATTTAGGTGTACAACTTCAGTGCAATGTAATTGTGAGCACACAATCGTCTTCATGATTAATGTGCTTTCTTATTAGATATTAATGAAAATGAGAATGATTTATAGTAACTCCCAACATCACTGCATGAAATACAGGAATAGTTTTGAATATGTTTCCTTTTTCTTCTTGTGTTTGTCTCATTTCAGAAATTCCTCAACCAGTTCTTGATCAAAGAAGTTACACTAATGAATATTTATGTTGCTATCTAGACCTTTGAAACAAATTACTGTGTTACATACATAGTGTGTGTAGGGGAATATGCATGATTAAAGCCAAAGCCTTCACATTGAGCTATATCCCCATCCAATTTTCAAAATTATCTTTTCTTTCTTTTCCTTTCCTTTTCTTTTTGAGACAGAGTCTCATTAAATTGCTGTTTTCCAGGCTGGGTTCAAATTTAGAATCCACCCGTCTCAGTTTCCATGTGTGCTAGAATTACAGATGTGTGCCACAAGTGCCCAGCTGGCTACATTCTTATGTCTTTAGAGTCTAAACTGCCCAGGGTTGAGAAACCTTTTTCTTTCATGGGACAGGAGATTAGGGCTTGGCAAAACTGGGTGGGGAAGCATGCCAGTTAAGTACAAAATCCCAGGACACGTGCAGAACAGTCCCCAAAGCCCTGCATGTAGACTTTAAAGAACTCAAGCAGGTTTTCAATAGGATGGCCTACACTTGATGACAACCTGAGGTGGGGGTGATACAGAAAGGATAGTCGACACTGGGTTTTTGCCACTGTGATCTCTCTCACATGGAGGCCCACATTCATTCTGTAGGGTGCACTTCTTCCTACTTTTACTTGGCAGAGCCTCTCTTTCCTACCTCTAATAAAACTTTGCTACCTTTTGCTCAGAACAACAGAATCTAGAAACCACTTCCAATTTTAATGTATGTGCTGCTGAAGTGTGCAACAGAAACCACCTTCAGGAGACTCCAGCACTCCAAAACCCAGTAACAGTAAGACCTATCATTTTCAACTGAATGGGGTGACACAGGCCTCAACTCTCAGCACTCTGCGAAGCTGAGGCAGGAGGATGTCAAGTTCGAGCCCAACCTGGACAATTTAGTGAGAGGAGGGAGAAGACCATTATTTTCAGTATGAGAAATAGCTCCCTAAGGTCCACGATCCCCAGTGGATACATGAATCCATGCAAGACATCAAAATCCTGTAATTTAATGGCTTCTCCATCCTAATTAAGCCCATACTACACACTGGCCATCACTTTCGCAGTGTGAGGTATAAGGGCAAACCTACTACAAATTTTTCTTTCTTACAGAGATTTGCTTATACTGTAGGTCTTTCCAAACTCAGCTTAAGATTGTTTTCTTTCCTTAAGAAATTCTGCCTTTTCACCTAATAGAAGCACTTTATAGCTTCTCTTTAGCATACTCAAATTGCCAGCATTATTACTGTTGTATTTTGGGGTCATTTGTAAGTAAAATTGAACACAAGCACTGTGACATCAACAGTCAGTCTAATAATCAAGATGGGTAATAAGTGACTAAATTGGATTGTAGCATATATCATTCACATCCCAGGTGGGATGGAGAGGGACAGTACCAAAATTTCATCATGCTACTCAGAAGGCAGGGCAATTTAAACTGATAAACTAATTAAAAAGATATTACACCCGGTCTTAGCCAAAAGGCCGAGAAGCAACGCATACAAGGCAATTAAAAACATTAATTGTTCACTGTTGGATTTACCATTTAATATTTTCAGATTCTGGTTGACCACAAATAACCAAAACGAAGGAAAGTGAAACTGCAGGTAATGGGGAGCTACTTACTACTTCGACTTTGTTGAAGGAATGGAAAAAGAGTACTGAACTCTTCAGACAATGAAGCAGGAGGATCACTACTTTCAGGCTAGTCTGGTCAACTTAGCATAACCCTGTCTAAAAAGTTAAGGGGTAGGGATGTAGCTCAGGGTCAGACCATTTGCTTAGTATGCACAAAATTCAATTCCCAATTAAGCGGGGGTGCTCCCCAGCACTCAGGAAGACTGCCCAGTTTGTTACCAGCCTGGGCTATATAGTCAGTTCAAGGCCTTGTCTCAAAAAACCAAGAGACAGAGAGAGACAGAAAGACAGACAGACAGAGACAAAGAGAGACAGAGCGAGACAGACAGACAGATGGGGCAGAAAGGAACAATCACTTTAAGGAAGCCTGGACACAGGGAATATATATGTATAATTTTGTTCTTTCCTTTTTCAGTCCGCCAGTCAATCTAGACTACCAAGATCAGCCACTACCTAGAAGAAAAGGTAATAAATAAAATATAAACAATGAAAATTCAAATTAAAATGAAAGACCAGGCATAATGAAAGAGAAAGAGAAGAAAGATCGGTTTTTTTTTTTTTTGAGAAAGGGTCTCACTATGTAGTTCAGGCTGCCTTTGAATTCATTTATGAAGCTCAGGCTAGCCTCTAACTCACAGTGATCCTCTTGCCTCTGGCTCCCAGTGCTGGGATTACAGGCATATGCCACCATGCCCAGAAGGAAAAGAAGTTCTCTATCTATGCAAAGAAATAAAATAATAATACCAACTAACAGGTAGTGCTTCTTATATGCCTAAAGTTGCTTCATGTATTTGGTATGTATTAACTCACTTAATCCTCATGGCAAGTAGCTACTATTGTTTGGGTTGGTAAGTGTCTCCCAAAGGTCCATGCATTAAAAGTTTGATCACAGGACTGTGGTACTTTTGGGAAGTGGCAAAACTTTAGGAGGCAGGACCTAATGGAAGAAAACTAGGATATCAGGGGAACGCCTTGAAACACTGGGACCACTGCTCCTCTTTTCTCTTCCCTTACCTGTCCTAGCTGCAAAGACATAAGCAGTTTCTTTTGCCATGCTCTCCCACCATAATGGGCTCCCTTGCCACAAGTCCAAAAGCTACAGGACAACCAACCATGGACTGAAATCGCCAAAACTGTGAACCAAAATAAATCGTTCTTCTTAAATTGATCAGCTCAGCTTAATATTCTCAAAGGGACAGCTGACTAATAATTATAATTATCCTTTTTTACATAAAAGAAAATACAGGACAAGAAAAATGTTAAAAATCATGCAAGTAACAATAGAGCTAGATGTTGAAACGCAGCACTGTGACCCGAGTTCATGCTCTCAATACATTCCTAGGAAAAATCCCCATTTCTAAGCAACCTTCTATTCTCTTTCATGTGAGTACATGAAATCAAATGATAAATAGAACGTATCACTTCAGGGCTCTGTTTAATATGTGTGACAGCTTGGGTTCAATGCCTAGCACTAGAAAGAAAAGAAAAGAAAAGAAAAGAAAAGAAAAGAAAAGA
>PVLD010031002.1:0-16219 GCA_004027595.1 Dinomys branickii
AAAAAAAAAAAAAAAAAAAAAAAAAAAAAGAAAACACAAGAACCAAAAATCCAAAGACAAGAAAGAAAACAGGCATACATCAACAACAGCAACAACATCAACAACAACAACAGAAAAAAAAAACACCGCTTGTTGCTGCTTTACATATTGTTATCTTCGAAGTGTGTGCGAGATCCTTAAGATGTGGTAAATACCTTCAGTCTCAATTAAGAGAGATTAGCACTAGTTTTCACCCCCTGAGGTTATTTTCACGGAAGTTCATTTTGTTTGGTGCATGGCATCAGCCCCACAATGTTTAGCGATTGCAGTGTCTTGGTATAACCATCCCAGGGTCTCTTTACCCTGCAGCTACGGGCCTGGAAGTCGCCTCTCTTGGATCTGCGGGAGAGGAGCCACCAGGTCTACTGGATCATGCTCTCCATATTGAAGGCAGACAGCTTCCGGCTAATGTCAGCATGAGAGTCCAGCTTTTCTGACTTCCCGCTGCTGTCCTTTAGACTCTGGAGTATGGTCATGAAGGGAAGACAGTGTCTTCACACTCCTCTGTGCTAGGCAATTTGCTGACTTAAGACAAACGCTCATGTATACACACACCTATGCTTCTCTGAGGATGGGGCCAAACTGAGCTCCCTCAGCTGCTTGCTTATTGGATGCATTTGGTCTGATCCTCCTTCCTGTGTCCCAAAGCAGCATCTTAAAGCCCTCCATTCCCTCTCCCTATCCCGTGCTATCCCTACATCCCTCCAGGATTGCGTTTCCCAAGGGCGACTGCTGCACGCAGGCAGCAGCCCAGTCACAAGATGGCTAAATATAAACCGTGCAGACTGCAAATAAGCCTTGGTGCTCATCTGCGCCTTCGTTTAGCTCATTATCTTCCCAGATCAAACTGCAGGGGAGGCTTGGGCGCCATCCGCAATGGCTGAGGGTGTGTCCGGCAGCGAAAGCCCAAGGAACCAAAGTGCTGAGTGCCAGCCATTCTCCTCCAGCGGAGCAGGGCTTGCTTTTAAGATAAAGCTAACAATCCCTGGACTTTGATTTCCACAGTGAATCATCACAAATCACATCAATACTGGGAACAGGTGCAACAACCTGGCAGGCTGGCTGGGTGCAGCCCAGCAGTCGGGGACGTGGGGCCAGAGACAGAGGAGCTGGCACTGGGTCGTGTCTTGTCTCCGCTGCCTCCGCCTCCCTCATGTGCAGATGAGGACTGGAAACAATGGGGTGGGCCCTTGGGGTGGGCTGGGGCATTCAGGCTTTGGCTGCACAAGTGGCCTGGAACAGGTGGTATAAAGACTGTAAACTGTGACAGAGATATGGTTTCTGATCCGTCTGTGCTCTCTCGCGGGTATGGGCTTGGTGGTTGTTGACAGGCGTGCTCTACACTCGCCTGCTCTCTGTAGGTGGAGTTGGGTCTCCAGGAAGCTACAGGCTTAGCTAAGGCCCGAAGCTGAGAAATAGCCAGGGTTTCTGAGGGCTCAAGGAGCTCTGGGCTTGCCAGAGCCTGGCAGTCTGCTTGGAACCTTTTTTAGAAGGGAGGTAAGGAGCTGAGAAGGGCCTGCTTGGAAGGCTTGGGGCATGAGCGCTGTCACGATGTCCATCACATCTGTGTGTCACTGATGAGGTCCGTTGCTCACTGCGCTGTTCAGTCTTTATCCTAAGGGACTCTTAGGAGCACTTACTGCTGTTGGCCTGTGTTTCTTTCCTTTCCTTTGACAAGAATGCCATGTTTTTTTCCTTCTGTCTCTCTGGTTTTTTTCCTTTTCTCTTGAAGTTCATTTTCCTCTGCTATGAAATACCGTGTTTGCTCAAGGCTTGGTCCCAGGCCCAGTCTTTTCCCCACATTATATTCTGTCCCTTGGTGATCTTTCCGAGCCCAGTACTTTAATACCCTCCTACATATGTGAGATGTGATCAAAACACCTAGGGTGGATGTTCAAATTAAAATTCTCACAATAAAAGATGTATTGGCATTACTGGCCTGCAAAATACTTCTTATTTTAAGCACACTTAGCCAATCATCCCTCCTGCTTTCTGAAGTAGTTCTGGAAGTCTTCTTTCATGAGTGTCTTTATGAGATATGATAAAAAGTATAGTGAATGTGGCTGCCAGGTGGCAGGTGGCATCAAACAGAAAGGCGGGTTTATAAAAACATTATGGAGCACAAGGTGGGTGAAGACCTGTTTTTAGGAGCCTGCCTTTCCACCACACCTGGCAGGAGCATTCACTGTATTTTTTATTACGTTTTATAAAGACACTCATGAAAGAGCACTTTCAGAACTGCTTCAGAAAGCAGTAAGAATGTTGGGGTAAGAGCCTTTGAAGCAAGGAGGAATATTTATTTCTTGGGGGGGTATTAAGGGCAATGATTTTTTACTGTAATAAATTAAAAAAACTATATTCACTGTATATTTTGATCATACCGCATAGATATATTTTATATCTTTTACATGAGCCACGTGCGTCCCTTAGAGTCAGTGGCTTGTTTGGCACATCCATGCGCGTGTCCATGCTCAGTGTGTCAGGAAGCGAGCCTGTGGCCTCCCATGTGTGCAACTACCTGGCTCTCCTCTACTATTTCTTAAATGATCAACCAACACCACCATTCAGTTAAACGAGCCAGCGACCTTGTCCCTCTCTTTTCACGCGCAATCCATCGTTTTTCCCTGACGGTTTTACTCACAAATTTTTTTTTTTTTTTTTTACTCTATCACTTTTTCCTCTTGTGACCTTCACCATCCAAGTCCACACCGCTCCCTTTGCTTGGACTGACGAAGGGCACAATGTGCCTCATTCTTTCTCTTAAATTCATTAACCTGTTTATGCTGAAGGTTGCCATATTTGGATCTTTGTTGCATGAAATTCATATATGTTACCTACAAAAATTCAAGGAACAAGAATCTGAAGAGAAAAACTTTTACTCTGTTCCACTGTTTGAGGTATTCCAAAACTGGAGCACTAGGCATCAATGGATTAAGGCTCCTGAGTTGTCAAAAAAAAAAAGTCATTGTCAAAAGCTGACTGAATTGTTCATTCTCAGCTTTCTCTCTGGTGCTTACTCTGATGTTTGCCTCTACTTTACTGTGATACTTGAGGACAGTTAAAAGTCAACATTTAGAGGGTGCTGTCATTTTTAAAGTACCTTTGGTCACATGATCTAGTCTACTTCTCAAGTAGCCCTGTGAGTCACAATCTTTCCACTATAGGGCTCTTATCTTGCTGGGTGTGGGGGATGGTGCACGCCTGTAATCCCAGCACTTGGGGGGCTGAGGCAGGAGGATTGTTATGAGTTTGAGGCCAGCCTGGGGCTACAAAGTCAGCTCAAGGCCAGCCTGAACTGCATAGCAAGACCCTGTCCCAAAAAGACAAAAAAAAAAAAAAAAAAGAAAAAGGCTCTTGTCCTGGGAAACAATCTCAGAAAGGTGAACTGGGTCTTCCCAGGCCATCGACCTACCTAGAAAAAGAGCTTGAGTCCTTGGACTCCTCAGCTGAACCTGGGTTTTACCCGAGAGAAAAGAATCCTTAGGTGAGGCAGATGCTCCTCAGGAACCTTTCTAGTCCTAACAGTCTGTGTTTCTGTTATCTGCAGGGTCTGGAGAGGAGGCCACAAAAACATTTCAAAGGGAACTTAACAGGTAACGTGGAGAGGAAAAGTTCACCCCCCCCCTCAGTACTGGGGATCAAGCTCAGGACCTTCCACTTGCCGGGTAGGCGCTTACACCACAGAGATATATCCCCGCCCTCAAGAGGAAAAGTTCAAAAGTAAAGTTTGTTTTTCTCTAGGGTGAGTTTCGGGTCAGAAACGCAGACAGCAGATCGATTCTCTCCCTCTGTGGAGTTTTCTTCGCTGGCCCCTTCTTGACTGTGACTGTTGATAGTTACCAGAGAAGGGCCGAGGGGTTGGAATTTGCTTGGGAAAAGATGGGATGTGGGGAGGATGAAAACTTCACTGTTATAGAGGATAGTGAGGAGGGAGAAAATCCACTGTGAGTAAATCTCTGCCATAAGCCGTAGGATGTAGAATTCAAAGGAAGAGAGAAAAAAACCTCAACGAACAAAGTTAGCTGGCTATTAAAGGTTTCCAGATACAATGCACACAGTTTACCCCAGACTTCTGCGTTTGGAAGAGATTGCTAGTTAATGATCTATATGAATCACAGGCTTAGACAGCCTAAGATCACAGCGCACTGAAAGAACAGGCAGAATCCCATCTGAGGAGGTGGCCTTTCTCTGTGAACCTTTCGTTAGGTTAGAGGAAAAAAACACAGAAAACTTCATAACTTTAAAGAGGACAGCCTATCCATGGACCATATCAAGCAGGGCTGGTAAATAAAGCTGATTTCTGGTGGCATCTCTGATTGTTCAGGTGCTGTGGCTGACTTGAACACAGGAAAGAGCTGGATTTCAGTTCAAATGTGGTTTTGATGGAGAGCTATGTGATGGTTGCTGAGCAATGTCTGCTGTGGCTTAGGAAACACCTAAGTAGCATCTGCTGGGTCCCCCTCTTGAAGGCTGCACCTCCACACCACCATCTTGAGGACGCGACTGCCAGCACGTGACCCTTTAGGGGACACTCTCCCACTACATCTAAGCCCACTGGCCTGATGGGGCAGGTCTTGAAGGAGCTTGTTCTTTATCCTAAAAGCAGGGGGAGCCTGGTGGAGTTGCAAACATGGCTAATATACAGTCTCTGCTTTCAGGAGGCCTCCAGTCTGGTGAGCGTGAAAGATATCTCTGCAATTAGCTGTCGTTTAATGTGGTCTGGGTTATGTGGGAGTGGGAAATGCTGGGGGTCAGAAGATGTAACGACCTAATAGATGAAACCTGACCTTTCACGCTCCTGTTTTAAATATATCTGTGGCCGTCTGCTTTAGAATACAGGTAGAACCTGTTTGCAAGGCCCCCAGACTGGCCGCTCCTCTCCCTGCAGATGAACCCATGGCTCTCTCTCTTGCTTTTTCTGCTCCCGTGTCCCGAGGGATCTTTCTTTAGGTCGCCTGACGTTACAGACGTCCCTCCTATCATGTGGCTTTGTGCATGCTGTACTTCTCCTTGCAGCGTTCTCCTTAGGGCCCCACCCAGCACTGACACTCTAAGTCTCTAAGATTTTAGGCCTCAGTTTAAAGATCTCTTGCTCTCCAGCGGGCCTCACTGCTTAGGACAAGTGTAATTATTTATTTGTATGATTAGCTGTTTAAGGTCTGTCTCTCCTGGTGCAAAGAGCACATCAGTCAATAAATCTTGAATGAGTGAGCGAATGAGAAGACAGCTGGCGTGGCTTAGGGGAATAAGCAGTTTTGATGTGAGGGACCCTGGAGACGAGGGGTAAGTTAGGGTGGAGTGTGGAGGACTGCACACGGCCAGACCTAGAACATAGCCAATTCCTTTCTGCTGGCGTTTCTTCTCTCTCACATGTGCATGGGATGGGGCACATCATGATGGGAATCCCCAGAAGGCTACTTTCCAGGGATTTATTGATGTCAATCCTTAGCTCTTTAAGTAAAGCAAACACCCCAGGTTGATGAACTGTGCTTACTACTATCTCTGTGAGTTAGAGGAAAATCCTTCAACCTTAACATTGCACAGAGCTAAAGAGCCTTGGGAATATGTTGCTGTATGGGGCAAGAGCTTGTGGGAGGCTGGTGGTGAGGACAGTGATCAGGCACAGACAGGCCGGCTGCATCCGTCTTGGTCCTTGATGGATGAGGCCTTGAAGACTACGGTTTTTCAGGAGGCTGATCTCTGTACACCTTCCCGCATTAGTCCTCTGCTACTGTGGAACAGTTTTCTCCTCCCCGAATTTTGTGGCTTAATGTACTAATTGTCCTTTAATATCACATGGTTTCTGTGGGTCAGGCATTCAGGGCAAGGGTGCAGGGCCTTGCCTGTTCTCTTCACCATGTTTTCAGACTCAGATGGGATGGCTGGCTTGAGGCTGGGTCCTGCCATCGCCAGGGGCTCACTCACACACGAGTCTGGAAGATGCTACTGTGGTTGTCTGGAGACTCAGCTGGGCCTTGTGGCTGGAACAGCCATGCACGCCTTCACGCTCCTGGGCTCCTGCACACTCTGGGTAAGCAGGTGAGCACCACAGAGAGAGAGGGAGAGGGTAGGAGGAGAGAGAGGGACAGAGAGACAGAGGCAGGGACAGATAGAGAGCGAATCAGCTGAAGGACAGCGAGCAGGATATCCTTTTAAAAACTTTCTTCTGGAAGTCACACAGCATCACTTTGTCCCGTGTTATTTGCTGGAAAGGAGCCGCTAAACCCTCCTCATAATCAGCGGGAAGGAAATTAGAGGCCACTATTGTGCAGCATATTTTAAACCACTGTAATTCCTTAAGCAGAAGCTCCGAGCAGACCCTGGAACAGTGGTACAAGTTCAACTGTGAAAGAACAGCACCATAACAAAAATTTCACTCCTGAGATCTCAAAGGATCCCCCCCGGACAGCTGTCTTAGTCCCTTACCTGTGGCTGAGACACAGTACCCAGCACCCACAACTTAAAGGAGGAGAGGTTTATTTTGGCTCGAGGCGGTCAGGAGACAGAGAAAAAGGAGCTGGAGCGGGAGATTCACACCTCCAGGCCACTCCCCAGGGGCCTGTCTCTGAGATCAGCCTCCTCATAGCACACTTGGTGCTCGACTCTGAGCCATGAAACCCACTGAGGAGTACTGCGCCACCGTGACCCGGGCACCTCCCCAGAGCCCTGCTTCTGAGCACGTGAGCGTTTTGGGGGACTTTCAAGGTCTGAACCATAACAACGGCATTTTGCACTCAGACCCCATCTCCCTCTGGGGATGTGTACTGGCTTCTAAGGAGCATCTCTACTCTTGATGAAATGACTGTAGACAATCTAATCCACTGCATGCGTGTGCGTGCAGGCGTGTGCGTGTGCCGTGTGTTCGTGTGTGTCGGGGGCTGGGCTCCTCCTACCGTTCCCAGTTCATTCCCAGATTATGTGAGAAAGCACCGCAGACACCGGTGTCATTGTCTTGGTACATCAGAAAGATTCTCAGAGATGCATTAGTGCAGCATAGACCTGTCCCAAAAGAAAACCTAAATAAAGAAGTCAGGCTAGGAAGGAAGAGTTCTATTTAAGAAAAAGCTCTTGGACTGAACTAGTTTAAATATTAATTTTATTACTCAAGAGGGCACTTTGGAACTCCCTGTCATTATGGAACAATTAAACTGTAGTTCCTTATTAATTTTTACTGCTTTCCTAGGGTAATTAGTGGGACATAGTGTGCAGTGCATCCCATTAATGAATAGATTTTTGAAGGCGAGTGGGCAGAATCTTCTATTTGACTGTCCAACAAGACAAGGCCTATGCAAAGAAGGGGGGCAGGTCTCTTGCAGCAGAAGTCCTCCACACTCCTCCTGAGTTGAGGTGAATATCGACAGTCCTCCAGGTAAAATACCAACATCCAATTTTCTGCAAGGTGTGAAGGTTCTAGTTCCCTCCTTCACCATGAAGTTGACCATAAGAAAATGCATAGTTCTTTTCAAACAAAGATTTAGAAACTGAGAACAAAATATTGAGCTGTCTGAAGGCAGACAATATCTTGAGGCTTCATCTTTTTGGTTTGTCTAAAGTAGCGTTCACAAAGCACCTAGTGTTTGCCGGTACCTTCCCAGGCAATACGATTATATTAGTTGTCAAGATTACATCACAGATAGGAATTGTTTTCTCCATTACGTAAAGGAGGAAACTAAGATCATTGAAGATGCTATAGTAAGTGACAGATGTTGGTGCTCAGCCCTGGGCTGGCCCTGTTCAGTGCCTGAATTCTCAACTGCTATATCACGCTGCCTCCGGGTCAGCCCCTACAGTTATCCATTTCTTACTTGCTCTGATTTTATTTTCACTGAATAAATTCCATAAATTCCTTAGCTAAAAACAGAACATCAGAAAAACAACAACAGGAACAAAAAACAGAACACCAGGGTCACTAGGATCTTAGAGGCAGCGATGTGATCCTTTCATCCTATGAGTGAGGAGACTGAGGCCCAGGGAAGGGATGGGAAGGGAAGGAAGGGACAAAGGTGGAAGAGAGAAGGGGAGAGGAGAGGAGAGGAGAGGAGAGTCTCATTCTGGGCGCAGCTCAGGTGGTGGAGTCTTGACTGCCAACGGATCCCTTGAGTCTAAATCTGTGTGCCCAGCCCCCAAATCCCAACAGAGCAGTCTAAGGCTGGCTGCTCACATAGGCTTTACAGTGGTTGTGTTACCTGCTCAGAGAATCTGATTAGTGTGGGAAAACAACAACCAACTCTATTGTCCACTTGCAACCAAAATGTCGCCAGCCTATGAAATACAAGGGGTTTGTTGGTGCAAACCCCTTCCTACTTGACTGACAGCCCCTAACTGACCTTGGGGTGTGTGCCTGGCAAGCTCCTTAAGGAGCACGATGACACTGCTGGATTTCCGTGACATCAGGGTTCTCTCCGGATGTTCCTAGAGCATCCAGTATCTCATGGGTAGGAAATTGCTGGGCTATGTGGTAGACCAGGGAAAGGCCCCACCCAGCACCCCTCCCTGTTGCCCTTGGGCTCTTGGGAGCAGGGACATGGGCTTCTGGCCATCTCCTTTCACTTGGAATATCACCAGGACGCTCATGAGTTATGGCTCCATCAGTTCTGGTGTTTAATCCCTCACCCTTAGGGGCTCAAACCCATTCCAAGAAGAGATGGAAGCAGATGCCACCCTCCCACCCACCTCTTTGGGGTTGCTCAAACCCATGCTCCCCTCCATCCTACAGATCCGAGGTACTCACTGATCTTTCAACTAAGCTTTCATTGAGCACTTGCTGTGTGCCAGGCGCCCTGCTCTGTGCTGATCGCACAGTTGTGACCCAGTTACTTGCCAGTCTTTCCCTTTCTTCCTTTTTCACAGAGTGTCCATTTTGTTTGGGGTGAAAACCTGACCCCAGGAAACAGTCAGGATCCAGACTGATCAGGATGGTGCGGTATTTCCCCAGCCCTCATCTCCTGGCCTGGATGAGGCGTGAGAGGAAAGTGGGCACTTCTGGTAGTAAGCTCAGGCATGAACGAGGCCTGGAAGGGCCGGTTTTCTTTCCTGGGTTCCTGGGTGGAGAGTTGACACTTGAGAGCCTGGAACGCCAAGGAGGGGAAGCCAGAGCAGGACAGTGGAGCGCGCAGAGGTGGGACCTCGGGGAGCTGTGGGACCGACTCTGAGGCTGCCTTCCTCTGGGCTCCTCGTGAGAAAGCACAGACATGGAAGGGCTCAGGATCACCTCTGCATCCGTCATTTTCCTCACAGGCACCAGAATGGTGAGTGACAGGCACAGCCCTTGCCCCCGTGGAGCTCACAGGCACACGGATGGACCACAGAGGTGGTGGGGAGAGCACCGAGTCGCTGAGTCAGGTGATGCCCAGACACCGACCCTACTTTCTCCTTTTGCATTCTTCACACATTGTGTCTTTGCTCAGTGTAATTAGGTCCTACCTCCACCTGCTTTTGCTTCAACCTTCCAATTTCCAGTGTAAATATGAGCCGGGCATGAGCTGACCAGGGAAGCAGCTGCTCCAGGGACCTGGCTGGTCCGTGGCTGTGGTAGATTGCAAGCTTATTTAGAGAGTGCTCCAGATCAATAATGATTCAGTGACACCGGAGACCAACTGTTTGAAGCCAGGGACTTTGGGGGGGGGGGCTTTGAATGCTTGGGCCACGGGTGGAGGCTCTTCCCTTTGCTCCGTTTTGTACAGGGAGAAGTAATTTCTTTTCTTTGCTCTAGGGTTGCTAAGTTAGTCAGCCCCAGGGATGATTGATTTGCAACTCAAGTCTTCTTCTAGAGGCAGGAAGTTTTGCTGAGGGGAAGGCAGTAGAGGGTGGTGGCTAAGAGCTCCAGCTCTGTGAATCCAGACTCTGCCACTTTACACGTTTTGTGACCTCAGGCCAGTTACTGAGCCTGGATGCCTTTATTAATGCTTTGGATAATCAGAAGAAGTAAGGCTTCAGCAGATTCTGGCAGGCCTTTCCCAAACCCGAGGAGTACGACCACCAAGGGGTGAAACGGAGAAAGTGATCTGCAGAAGGGCTGGAAACATCCTAAACAGCTGGGGGTGTAACAGAAGTAAAGGTACAGGGGCAAAACCAAAACCAAAAAAAAAATAAAAACACAAAATAAAATGTATCATGTGTGGGAAAGAACTCAAGTTTTGTTTTCTTGCCTGATTCTTATCCTTTGGTCCTGTTATGATCCTGCCCCACGAGAAAGATCTCGGGTTAAAAAAAATAAATAAAAAGAAAAAAAACAAAAACAAACCTGGTGTGGTGGCTCATGCCTGTAATCCCAGCACTAGGGAGGCTGAGGCAGGAGGATCGTTGAGAGTTTGAGGCTGGCCTGGGCTACAAAGTGAGCTCAAGGCCAGCCTGAACTGCATAGCGAGACCCTGTCTCAAAAAGACAAACAAAACAAAACGAGAGAAAACCCGAACAACAAAAACTAAACATCCCCAAATCATGATGGGCAATAGTAAATATTTTTACTGATATTCAAAATTTCCATATTTTTCAGTGGAGGAAAATAGGCACCTCTAATCTTGCTAGTGGATGGATATCTTAATGAAATATTTGAGGAAGGCAACTGGACAGTACGATTCAGGAGCCCTAATCATGTTCCTGTCCTTTGGCACAGAAATTGCATTTATAGGAAATGAGCCTAAGGGAATAAAAGACAGGTAGGGGAAAATTGGTTGCCAGGCTTTTTACATGGCAACAGTACTGTAAAATTAGAGAGAAACTGTCTAACCATTCCTTAAATAAATTCAGTGAATCTGAATGGTGGAATACCATGTTACCATAAAAATGTAGAGCAATATGGAAAAACCCAAGAAGTCTGAAACAAACTCTCATAAAGTCTCTGGATTAATTTTACTGGGGTTTAAATTGGCTTCTACCACTT
Source organism: Dinomys branickii (assembly GCA_004027595.1). Taxonomy (NCBI): domain Eukaryota; kingdom Metazoa; phylum Chordata; class Mammalia; order Rodentia; family Dinomyidae; genus Dinomys; species Dinomys branickii. The sequence goes on from PVLD010031002.1 coordinate 10,922, forward strand.
CCTAGCTGTGTGATGTTGGACACATTACAGAATCTCTGTTCTAACATTATTTTTTTTTTGGTCAGAAAGTGATGGGTTATACTGGGTTTGCAAAGCCCATACCACAGTGACAAGCACGTGGTCATGCTTTATCTGTCATGGAAATGATGACGATCTATTTTTTAAAAAGGAAGAAAAATTAAAATGCAAGGAAAAAAGATAGAATTTTTAATTTAACTATAGTTATTGAATGTGGCCTCTGTGCCAACTCTGTGAACCAAAGTGACATGAATATCGATGTGGAGGGTTTATAAGTCAGAGAAGAATTCCTCAGAAAAATCGCCAGCGATGTCTTTTAAATATGTGGAAGTGGGTGACTCCCTCGGCCTGAACATCTGGATTCTGCAGACATGCTGCAGGTAGGTAGGTGTCATGGTTTAGACTTAAAGTGCCCTCCACAGCCTTCTGTGTTCTGAGGTGGGGCTTTGGGAGGGTAACTGGGTCATGAGAGTGCCATACTCATCACTGCATTAAACACTGGTGAGTTCATAACCGAATGTGCTGTTGGGAGTTGGCCCTGGCCAGGAAAGGGGAGTTGCAGGGCATGAGTCAGGGTGAATTCTTGTGCCCAGCCTTTCCCTTCCTGGCTGCCATGCGTGGACCAGCTTTCCTGTGCCGTGACCCTCTGCTGTGCTCTTTCTGCCTTGGAGCCAGCCTGTCATGGACTGAACCCTCAAACCCTAAGCCAAAATAAATCTCTAGTCCTTTAAGTTGTGGGTGTTGGGTATTTTGCCCTGGCCGGTGACATGAATGTGACTGATACATTGTGTATGTACCTGAGGAATTCTGATGCAGGCCCTTCAAGACAGTGCTGGGGGCTATGCCGCCTAACAGTGGTTATTGCGGGTGAAGGACGATTAGGGATGACTTGAACTTTTTTGTTTCCTTGTGTTTTATAAAGTCTCTACATTAAGATTTTTTAATAATTACTGAAAAGCAAACATTATATACAAAGACAAAGCAGCCACACTCCTGCAGTCTACCCACCAGCATCACCCTCGGTTTTTACATAATAACCGAAGCGTATCACATAGAGTTCAGATTAGGAGGGGCCTCTGGGAGTGGATGGTGGGGGGAAGTGCGTTTCTCAGGAAGCCTCAAAATCACAAAGAGAAGGTAGAAAATTTCTTGCCCAAATCATCTGGTTTTGTTTGAATGTGCTCCAGTCCAGCCTTTCCTGTGAAAGAGATCTCTTTAAAGATGCATCTCATTTATTTTCTTTTTCCTGCAAATTCTCCTGACCTTGAGATTTATCCAGTGGTTCTTGTAATTGGTGCAGTTTCAGAGTCATTTGTATGGATGTGGTGTGATGAGGAGGCAGGGGGAGAAATCTCCACAGTCATCCTGTGCTTGGATCAGGTGAATTTATATTTTATGGTTTTTGGTCAGATTGATTTTTGTGAAGCACCCTGGGGTGTTTGCAAATATGAAAGCTCTTGTTGAGCTGGTTGCTTGTTTGCATTTACAGGAAGAATAAAAAGAAGAGGAAAAAATTGCTTTCTGTGCTGACAAATGCTGTCTTCCTCAGGAGTGTAGTAGGAAAGGATACAATGGACTTCCAATAGGAGAGAAAATTAGAGGTCTTGAAAGCACCAGAGAGCAGGATGTGAGGCTCCCTGTGAGGGCTGATGGAAGTACAGTCAGGTGTGGGCACCAGGAAGTGCTGGCAGGTATGGGCAGCAAGTTCACAAGCGGTGGGTAGGTTAAGATTTAAAAAACAAAATAAACATGATTAAGGGCTTTAAAATATCTGACCTCTGTGATGAGTAGGCTCTGGGGTCCTGCCTTGACTTCATTCTTGGGCATAATATATGTCCATGTTGAGCCGACCTTTTACATTGAATGAGTACCTGTTAAACCGGTCACATCCACTAAAAATTGTATCTTGCCCAACCCTGGGCTAAACCAAACCAAACCAAACCAAACCAAACTTCTTTTGGTAAAAGTACATAGCATGTGCAGCACCGTTTCTTTCTTCTGAGTCCATGGCAGGCACTGGTGACCAAGGACAGCTCTCTCTACTACAGAGGTAGGTGTTGGCACTATTGTCTGGGAACTGGTTTCAAGCACAGATAGAAGAACTTGTGAGGCTTTCCCTGCTCTAGAGCACTTTCCTCATTAAGCAACACTGGCATGTGGATTTCTCACAGTTACAGACACGCCTTTTGATGGAGCGTGGTTGGCAAACACAAAGCGCCTGCACCGACATTCTTAGTGCAGCCCCTCCCTGCGTTACCTTCCACAGGCGCCAACAATAAATCAGTGCACACTCTGCGTTCTCAGATGTGACCTTAGAATCTTTCTCAAAACAGTTTGCCACACAGCTTCCTTCCACAGATGGGGTTTGTATGAAACAGGAAAAGTACTCGGTCCCCTGGGTTATCTGAGGACAAGAGGCGCTTGCTGTTAACCCCTGTTTGTGAATTAATTCATCAGCTCAGCGTCACTGGGGGGGGGGGGTGGAAGGGGAAAAGGTCAGGTGTAACCTTGTCAGCCTGATATTTAAGACCCTTCATGATTTGGCTTCAGTTTTTATTTCTAATTAAACAGCCTGCAACTGCCTCCAGGCCTTCTCACTTGCCACTACATAGCTTGTCTTTGTCTTTTAAAAATTCCTCTGCTCACTCTGTTTCCCCACCTGGAACTCAGCACCCTCCCTCTTTGCCACTCATCTAAGCTTTGCCGTCCTTTAAGCCTTAGCTCAGGGTCTGTCCTTTTCTCTGTCTCTCCTCCTGGTAAGTACCAGCAGTGATTTCCCTGTGCTTGCAATTCCCGGGGCAGCTCACTTGGCACTGAATGTCTTCCCTTGAAGTGCTTTTTCCTTTTAGCATCTATGTCTTTAATTGGTTACCAGCCTAGGCCATAGAGCTTGTCCACAGGGTCCAGCTCCTGTCTTCTCTTGTGTTGAATGCGTGCGCTGGGCAAGCTTCCTTGTCAGTCCAGAGGTGGTAGACGGAGATGCTGGTGGGGGGTGAAAGCATTTCCACTTCATCTGCCCTGAGCTCTAACTGAAGCCCATCTTTGTTTCCATCTGAGACCTTCCAAATAGCATTCAAAGCATAGACTAGGCCTGTGGTGGTGAACCTGTGCACATGTGTTACTTGTTTTTCTTTTAAGACAAAAGATGCTAATTATCAGGTTAATAATCACCCTTAGTTTTTTCAGGCTCCTCAGGTCTGCAATCTCCCAAATGAGTGTACAGTGAAGGCTAAATAAAAAGAGGCAAATGGAATGATTTCAGGGCTCCAGGAGGACCAAAGCCCTCTCACAGCATCTGAGATTCTCTCAGGGCTAAGACCAAGACCTTCTCTGTGTGGCCTGTATTTATTTGGTTATCACAGAAGGATGGGGAGAACTCAAGAAGGGCAGAATCACTTAAGAACTTCTCTAAATAGGGTATTAAATTAAATCTTAATAAGGATTAAGTGAATCTACTCAGGAGTGAGATTCCTGAGGCTATAGGCTTTATCTAGTTGAGATCAGGATCCAGTAGTCCTTGGGTAGAATCTTATCCTTTGAGGCTTTCTGGCTTCATCCCCCATTACAGGTTTTAGTAGGGATTAGTGACTCACAGAGGTTCACTTACTATGAGTACTTCACCCCCTTCCAGACAAGTGGCCTAGGCTTTGGAGAGATTCATAAGTAAACATAAAATGACAATTGGTTAATTTAAGTCCTGCTTGGGGCTGCTTCATAGTAGTCTCCATCAGTTAATGTATGAATTGTTTTTTTCTAAACTAAAACCTCAGTGTTCAGGTTTAATTGCAAAGTTGGTACTTTGTGATAAGTAATGGGTTTGGATTGCACTTTGGTTCTCCGTCAATAGACTAGGATATCCAAGGGAAGCAAACACAGTATCCAGAAGTACTTAGTGTGGGGACTTGAAGAGGGCAAAAGTATCAGCCTCTGACCCCAGGTAGTAGGCTGTAGTACTGACATAGGTCACTCTCTGGGGTTGTTCCTAGGAAGTTCTGGAGATATTCAGTACCCAAACCACTCAGTCTCCAGCCCTGACCTGGGGAAGATTTGCACTCTAACCAGCTGACCACCTGCACTGTCACTCTGCAGGGCTCAGAATCCAGAAACACAGAGCAAGTGGAGCTCATTTTGTACATTTACATATTTCTTAGTTATTTCTTAAAAACAACTTCAGCGTTATATGCAATTAATTTAAGTTTTGTCATTGAAAACACAAAGAAGATAAATGATGGAAACTGAACCTGTTATTACTTGCTACCTGGGTTTGTTCTTTGTATTTCCAAATGATGTAATGATGTTTCATCCTAAATGATTTCCTTAACTACAAGGTTAGCATATTTGTATTTCTATTTTATTTAGATAATAAATTTTGTGTTTTTTTGGTATTGGGAATAATTGAGTTTAAGACCTTGTGCTTGCCAGGCAGGGGCTCATGCCACTGAGCTATACCCCCGGCTCTAAGTGATACATTTGTGACAAACATACACATTATAAAGATTTTCAATGAGAAATTGGTATGGGAGTTACTGAGTTCATAACTGATGAATTGCCTTCATGGTAATGACACCAAGGCTTAAGTTTCTGAGAACAGCAAGTTCAGTGGAGAAAATGGAACTCAGAGGGTGATGGATCTGGTCCAGGCCCAGTTTCTGATAATACAATTTGAAAAACTGTAGCCCTACATTCTCTTCCACCACCTCCCAAGTTTCCATCCTGCTTCCCTGGCCAGTTGGCAAATGCTGCGACACTGCGGATGCAACTTCTAGCTGAGGCAATCTGCCTGATTAGCTGTGTTACCTTGGACAAGCAATCACATGGGACCTGCAGTTCTCATCTGTAAGATAAGAGATTGGGTGTGTTTTTCAAACCATACTCTGTGGTACCTAAGGGTTCCTTGGGGAGGGCAGGGGGCATCTCTCACTTCTGCTAGAGCAGCTCTGTTTCTATTTGTTACTAGTGTCATTGTTAGGACTTGATTTGAAAAACATGCACAGGATGATGGTTAAAAAGTTCTAATTTTAGGCCCACTTTTTACTCTTGTTCTTTTTTTTACTTTTTTTTTAAATTAAAAAAATAAAAGCACAAAAACATATTAACAAACAGACACCAATTAGCATAAAAAATAGTACAATCACAACTAATCTATAGACAAGGTGACATGGTCTCAACAGTGGTTATTGCTTTATCCATTGATATCTTCGAAGTGTAAATATATGAACCCATATACAGACATGCAAAATTGGTCAGACCATTAATCCTCTCAACAACAGAAAAACACAA
>PVLD010031003.1:0-16219 GCA_004027595.1 Dinomys branickii
TTTTTTAGGAGTTGCTTCTTTGAAAGGTTAAATGAAATCAACAAATGCATGGCCAAACTTATCAAAAAAAGTAAAGACTAAATCCATGCAATGAGTAATGGAAAACATGAAATTGCAAAGGATCCTGCAGAAATCCAGATTGTCTGTATCTACTTCAAGAACTTATACTCTTATAAGATGGAAAATACATAACAAATGGAGATTCCTAGATGCATATGAACTACCAAAGTTGAATCAAGAAAATATAAAAATCCTAAATAAACAACAATGAAATTGAAGATGTAATTAAAAACCTTAACAAAGAGAAGCCAAAGAATTCACTGCTGAATTCTACAAAAAATTTAGAGTAGATCTAATACCACCACTTCTCAAACTCTAATGAAAGTAAAAGAGAAGCAATATTCCCAAATTAGTTCCTGGAAGCAAACATTAACCTGATACCAAAACCAGAGAAGGACCTAACAAAGAGAACCATACGCCAATTCCCTAATGAATACAGATGCAAAAATTTTCAGTAAGATACTGGCAAAAACAGAATTCAACAAATCATCAAAAAGATTATATAGCATGGCCAAGTAGGATTCATCCCAGGTTCACAGGGTTGTGAACACAAATCAATACATGTAATACACTATATTAACAGAACCAAGGACAAAAAAAAAAGATCTACAATCATCTCAAAAGATGCAGAAAAAGTTTTTCACACAGTGTAACACCCATTCATGATAAAAACCCTACAAAAAATTGGAATAGTTGGTCTTTAGCTCAATCTGATAAAAGCCATCTAAGACAAACCAACAGCCAACATTATACTAAAAAATCAGGAACAAGGCAAGGAAGTCAACTTATTCAATATAGTTCTAGAAACTTATTCAATATAGTTCTACAAACTTTAGCAAGAGCAGTTAGACAAGAAATAAAAGGAAAAACATTAGGAAAGTAAATAGTTATCATTATTCACACATGAAACTCTACATAGAAGAGTTGTTTGTATTGGTTATAACTGGTATGTATTTGGTTCAAAAAGTTGTATGCATTGGTTATAACTGACATGTATTGGTTATAACTGATATGTATTTGGTTCAAAAACTCCACCAAAAACTTCTAGATTTAATAACCAAATTTAACAGTATAGGGGCTGCAAATATAGATCAGTGGCAAAGTGCCTGCACAGCAAGCTCTAGGTCATGAGTTCAATTCCTGGTACAAAAAAAAAAAAAATTAACAGCATAGCTGGATACAAAGCCAACACTCAAAAATCAATAGCCTTCCTGTACATAAATAGCAAACTCACTGGAAGTGAAATTAGAGCAACACCACCTTTCACAATAACATCCCCCAAAAAAGAAATAGCTAGGAATCAATCTAACAAAAGATGTAGAAGACCTCCACATTGAAAACTACAGTATTCTAAAAAAGGAGACTGAAAAAGATATCAGAAAATGGAAACCTATCACTTGCTCTTGGGTAGAAAGAACCAATATAGTGAAAATGGCCATATTTCCAAAGCTGTTATACAAATTTAACACAATTCCAACCAAAATTTCAAAAGTATATCTCACAGAATTAGAGAAAACAATCCTAAAATTCATTTGGAAGCAGAAGAGACCTACAATAGCAAAGGGAATTTTGAGCAATAAGGGAAAAAGGCAAGGGGCATCACAATTCCTGACTTGAAATTATACTATAAAGCTAATGTGATAAAAAGAGCATGGTACTGGTAAAGAGACCCAACAATCAATGGAACAGATTAGAAGATGCAAAAACAACTCCAGACATACTCAACCACCTTGTATTTGACAAAGCTGCCAAACACATTCACTGGAAGAAAGACAGCCTCTTTAATAAATGGGGCTGGAAAAACTGGCTTTGCATGTGTCAAAGTTGAAAATTAGATCCCCCATCTTTCACCAGGTACTAAACTAAAATCGAAATGGATCAAAGCTCTAAACAGTAAAACAGAAACATTACAACTGTTGGAAGACAAAATAGGCAGAACTCTTGAAGACAGCGTAGGCAAAGACTTTAATGAACAAAATCCTGATCACACACGAACTATCACGAAGAATCAACAATTGGAATCTCATCTTATTAAAAAGCATATCCATAGCAAAAGAAACCACCAACAGAATGAGAGGCAATCCACATGAGGAAAATTTCTGGCAGCTGTTGCTCAAAGGATTACTATCAAGAACACATGAAAAACTAAAAAAAATCAGACACTCCCAAAAATTTAAAAACCAAATCCAAAAATGGGCATCTGAAATGAATACACATTTTTCAGATGAAGAAGTACAAATAGCAAAGAAATATAGGAAAAATCTTCATCACTGGTCATTCGAGACACAAATTAAAACAATAGTGTGATTCTATCTCACCCTCAAAAGAATGGCTATTATCAAGAAATCAACCAATAACAAATGCTGGCAGGGAATAAGGAATTCTCCTCCTCTGTTGGTGGGACTGTAGACTGGTGCAACCACTGTGGAAATCTATGTGAAGTCCTCAAAAAACTAGTACTAGAAGTTCCATTTGACCAAGTTATTTCCCTCCCTGGTGTCTTCCCAAAATAATTAAAAGCATCATACAGTGGCACAGTTTGTAATCACCAAATCTTGGAAAGAGCCCAAATGCCCATCAACCGGCGAACGGGATAAAGAAGTGGGGTTTTTTTATACAATGGAGTACTATTCTGTCATAAAGGATAGGCTGAAGACATTTCTAGGTAAATTGATACATTTTGAGCCCATACGCTTACATGAAATAATTCAGACATATGTAAATACTGCATTGTTGCTGACATGAGAAACCAAAAGTGCAAATAAGGACCAAAATGTTCAATATGTATTGTGAAATAAGAAGAAAATGTTCCAACTAGGGAGGGAAGCAAAGGAGGGGGGAGTGGGAAAGAAGGGAAAAGTAAATTTAAAAAATGAGAAAAGGAGGAAAACACAGAAACAAAGCTTTTGTAAATGGTAAGGGGAGGACAGGTTGGAGGGAGGGTAGGGAAATGGGAAAAAAGTTGTATCATGTACAGGTAGAAATTCTCTATGATAAGTATGGTTATTATGTACCTAAAATATACCAATAAAATCTGATTTTAAAATAACTTTTTATCACCAGCATCATCAGAAAATTGGCCCTTTAAAATACTTTATAATGAATTCATGCCCCAAAGCCAACTTGCTAAATTAATCAAAGCTCTATTCCCTCTGAAAAAAAAAAAAATCAACCAATTTTCCTAACTTACTGAAAAATCTTTTCAACCATTTTAGCCACAAAACGAATTACTCTCAAAAGCTGACTAGTAGGCCAAAGGCAAGTCTACTCATGCTCATTGTACTTAACTGAAATTACCTCATAAGAACAATAAACATACAAGCAATAAATTAAGAATGCAAAAACAAAAGTATTCTTAGAGACAACTCAATTATGTTAAATTTTAAATGTCAGTATTTTAATGTCAAAATTACATCCTTTGATATACACAAAACATCTGAAATCAAGGACTTGCCCAGGTATCTGGAGATGATGTTCACAACACCGTTATTCGTAAGAGCCAAAAGATGGGAACAACCTAAATGTCCACTGACAGATAAAGCATGGCGCTTGTGCATTCTACATAAAATGTAATATTATGAGCACTATAAAGAAATAATCTGTTTAGCCATTAAATGACAAGGTTCAAGAACCTTAAATGCAAATTACTAAGTGATCAAATCTGAAAAGGCTATATCCTGAATGATTCCAGCTATGAATTCTGGAGAAGACAAAGTGATGTGTAGAACTGAAATCAGTGGGTACCTACAATTTTTGATGGATAAATAGGTTAGGCAGAGAATAGAGGAATTTGAGGGCAGTGAAATACTTGTGTACATCACAATGATGAACACAGCCATTACACATTTGTCAAAATTCACACAATGTGTAGATCAAACTCTATGAAGTATCAATCTGGGTGATGATGATGTATGCAGTAAGCTTACCAACTCTAACACATACACTATCTGGTGCAGGGTACTGACAACTGGAAAGCCTACACGTGTTGGGGCAGGGAATGCACACAAACTCTTCTGCTCAAATTTGAAATGATGTGAATCTAAACAATAAAGTCTTAAAAAAAAAAAAGGAATGGAATTGTGATACATGCAACAAAATGGTAAGCCTTCAAAATTTCACGTCAGACACAAAAAGACAAACATATGATTCTGCTTACATGAAGTACTTAAAATATAAGCAAATAGAAAGCTGAACTGTGGTTACCAGGGACTAGGACGTGGGAGAATGGGCAGTTACTGTTTATTAAGTAATTGTACAGAGCTTCAACTTGGAATGAGGAATTCTGGAGATCGACTGTGGTGAGGACTACAAAACAATGTGAAAGTACTTAATGCCATTCAATACTACACTTACAAAGTTCTTGAAAAGGTTAATGCTACGTATAAGGCTACGCTACACAGCACTTGTAACCATGTGAATTGAAAAGTCTTGGACATTGGTTACAAATACGCTGGCAGTACATAAGAAGTGTGAATATGTTGCTGTCTACATGGTATTTACTAAGTGTTCAATGCACACACAGAAAAACAAAAGCAGTCCATCATCTCAAAAAAACAGTAACTAGGAGACTATCACAAATAGTTATACCAGCAATCTTTGCTGAAAGTCCCACAATTTCACCTCAATCTTCTAGCTAACTCCTCTTTTATCTTTTCTATCTTGACACAAATATAGTTCATCAGGGTAGCCTTCCACAGAACTATCCGGCCCCATTAAAGAACACAGTCAGCACCCTAGTATGCACTGTGGGGGGCAAGAACAGTACTGAGGAGGAACCCAGAGCCTTTTTGCACTGAGCTACATATTTATTCATCCATTCATCCATCCATCCATCTATCCATTTATTAAGTTCTCACTAAGTTGCTGAGCCTCAGCCTCCCAAAGTGCTGGGATTATAGCTTTGAACCACCAAAACTGACTTCAAATATGTACTTTTACACTGCCCTAACTCTTCATTTTCTTTGCCACATGAGTCACTGATTAAAGAACAAGGAATAACAAAAAAAAGGACAAGGAATCAAGTACGTCTCATCCATTAAACTAAATTCCATGGTAAGTGGTATATTTTACCTACTTCCTTTTCACTAAATGTTCAGCACCTAGTATATTAAGTGTCCTGCATATATTAAATGCCCAACAAATTTAACAAATGATGAGCTATATCCATATACGTTTGGGTGGCACTGACTGAGGGTAACAGTTCAGGCTGGCCTTTAACTCACTATGTAGCCCTGGCTGGCCTCAAATTTAGTGCTGATCCTCCTGCCTCAGCCTCCGAAATGCAAGAATTATAGGCATGCACCACCATGTCAAACCTATACCCATACCCTTTTTTTTAAAGTTTCCTTTAAAAAAGTTTTATTAGGACATGTTTGCAGCACATGTTAACCTTACTTGTGCAGAGTTCATTCATGTACATAACAAATCTTAATCCCTTTATCATCTGCTTTCCATCCCTTTTCTCCATCTCTTCACCCCCTTCCCATCTGAGAAAGATCTATTTCTTCACTTCCCACTAACTACTTTTTATTTTATTGTAATTTAGACTTCTCATATAAGAGAAATCATATGATACTCAAGCCCATGTGTCCGATTTATCTGACTTAACATTATGATCTCAAGGTGTACCCATTTTCCTATAGTTCATTCATTTTTCTTTCTTTACAGCAGGAAAAAAGAAATGAACGGCCAGTGAATAGCAGAAACCAGATCTGGCCCAGATCCCTGCTCTCCATTCTTGGCCTAGCCCTATATATTTCTAAGATACTACCGCTTCTTGTTAGTAGAGTCTCTTCTCCCTTGCACTGCTGCTCCTAAAATCATATCATGTTCACAACCATTCCAAGTACTATTCTCATCAATACAGCTTTGCCTGTCTATCTTGCTAAGTGGTCTGTCTCTTCCTGTGAATTCTTACAGTACTTCTATAATTCTAATGATACTTATACACTGCTTTCTGTTACATATGTAAATTTACTTCTCTTGACAGTTGCTCAGCTATGGCTTCTTGATTTCCAACTCATCCTCTATATACGCTACCGGGGGTGAAACTAACTCACATTTACTTCCTTCACATCTGACTTCCTGCTGGGCTCAAGAAAAAAAGGGATGATAAGAGATTAGAAAGCTGTTAGGAGAAAGCTGTTTCCTTCCTTGTCCTGTTTTTGCTTCCTAACTGCTGCCAGTGTCTACCAGTAATTCTTCCATAGAATACTAGCCACTCATTCTAATTTCCGTTTGCTGTTTTTCTGACATAGAATCAACACCATCACCTACCTAAGAAAACACCAGCAGCCAGGTGTGGTGGTGCACCCCTGTAATCCCAGCACGCGGGAGGCTGAGGTAGGAAGATTGCTTCAAGTTCAAGGCCAGCCTGAACTGTGTAAGTAAAACTCTTATCTCACAAAAACACAAACAAAAAAGAAGACACTAGCACTAGTCAGTCAGAACTCCTTCAGCAGAATTCTAGGCCCACTTCTACCTTCTCCTGAGGTCACATGAGCACCATTTGAGTAGCACCCCTTTCTGGAGCTCAGAATTTTTATTCTTTTACCCTAAGCTTCATCCTCCTCTTTGTTCTCTGAGCTCTAGACATAGTTGCTTCCTGCAGTTGCTAGTCCGTAATACTGTACCTCACTGCTGCCTTCTGTCTTTTCTGCTTTTTACTATCTAGTTAATAATTCTTTGTATTAAATTCTGTTAAAACAACTGGTATGGTCTTTTATCTCCTGACTGAATCCTGCTACATATGCTTGTGACTGAGAATGAAATTACTTAGGAGGGTAAAGAATATATCTTAAAACATTTGATTATTATCACAATACCTTTTTTATAGTAAGCAACCAAAATATACAACAAATGAGTGAAACATTCATATGCCTGTAACAATCTCATCACTCCTACAACATGTACCCTTTAAACCTCGCTCAAAAGAGCTTCAGTGTTTTTCTACCAAGTTTCTTTCCTTGATATATTTAAGAACCTTCTGACAGACTTTAAGTTCCCTTAAAATCTTAAGTACATTGTTTGGTTATTACAGAACTCATTCTCATATTTATCTGTTCTCACTTAGGGCATGTATTTTAAATACTTTCCAGACTTGTTTTTTCTTAACTTCATTTTATAATCTATCACCTTTCTTTATGACTGTTGTCCAATTATCCCTCTTCCTGCAAGAGACCTAATATTAGTTTCATTAGGTTTCCATGTGTATAAATGAGAGCAGAATGAGATATCCATAAAGATATTCTCCCAGAGATTCACTGTCTCACCTAAATAAGCCATATACTCAGTAACTTTTATTCAATTCCTATTTATGTAATTTGATATATTTACCTAGCACAAAATTATCACTGTACTTACCAACCTTTGTAAAGCATCAAAAAAGTATTAATCCTAAGGCTTTCGGGTTTTTCTTTTTGTTTTTAAACACGGCCTCACTATGTAGGCCAAGCTGGCCTCCGGCTTGCAACGATCCTTCCTGCCTCAACCTCCTGAGTGCTGGGATTACAGGCACCTGCCATAACGCCAGGCTGCTAGTCCCAAAACTTAAAAGTGACATATTTAAGATCAACCATACTATGGATACTTTTATTTTCACAAAATCTAGATTATAAACACCTCATAGTATAAAAAGTTTCAGATTAAGACTAGCTGTTTCCAAAAGTTTCAGACTACACAGCTTTTCAAGTACATAAACTGGGGAATTATCACAATACCTTTTGTTCGTCTCTTTCCTTCTGTGTTTGGTTATTTCTTTTAAGGAATATGGAAAATGATCCATAAAATGGTGTTTGAAATCAATAAGGTAATTCTTTCGAAGCCATGACTCCTATTAAAATAAAGATTAAGATTAGAAGATCTGTGATGAACAAATTCAGTAAAATAACCAATGAAACTTTAAGCAGAAATCTGACAATTTTGTCAATATTCAGCTATAAATATGACAAATTATGATGTACCTTCTGCTAGTGATGCAATGTAAATAAATCTAAAAATCAGAATGAACTGATAGGGTATCTAATTTTCACCCAAACATCCTTCTGGTACTTAATTACTTTTCTCACATTTACTATTTTTGAAAAAAACTGAGATTGAAGAAAATTCTGAATCCAAACATTAATAAAATACACAATAAAGGCTTCCACTTCATGTTCTATTTATATCATAACTCTATTCCTAGCATTCCACATTAAATGTATATTAACACTTTTAAAAAGCAATGTACTTCCCCAAAATGCTTTAGAATTTACATGAAAAACTATCTAATTCCAGATCTAGGGTGACCATTCCATTTTGCCAGACTGAGGTTTTTCCTAAGATGTAGAATTTAAAGTATTAAAACAGCTGGTCAGGCTATAGCTCAGTAATTCCTAATTAGTATCCAATACTTCCTTCTCTTCTTCCTAACCTCTGAATGTTTAGATTTCCTTAGTTATCAGTTCTTTTATTAATTTTTATTGGCATATATATGGAAGACATAGTGATTACATTCATCGTGAAGTTTGTACTATAAACCACAGATTGTAATTTTTTTGTCCCTTCCCCATCCAACTCTTCTTGTTCCTCTTCCCACTTGCAAAAGCCCTATTTCTGTTTTTTTTTCTTCAAATTCCTTTTCCTTTCCTTTCCTTTCCTTCCCCCATCTCCTGTTCCCCTTCTCATTTCAAAAAGATCTCCCTACTTCCCATTATCCAGCCCTTTATTTTCGGGGGGGCCGGGAATTGAACTCAGGACCTTGCACTTGCCAGGCAGGCGGTTGTGCCACAGCTCCCATTATCCAGCTTTGTACTTTCCTCTTTATACCTCAGGTTCAGTTATCAGCTCTTGGGACTGTTTCTGCCTGAGCTCCAGATGCTTCTTATAAACATACACTTGCCATTCTCTCTTGTACTTTTAACTGGCATCTTTTAACATGGACAAACCCAAACGCTACCCACCCACCAAGGCACCTTGTCATTTGGATCACAATACGGACATTATTCCTTTGCTCTCCCCTAAACATGCACACCAGCAGTACTACTGTTTTCATCTAGATTCAGCTACCTTTCTCCACTGAAAGCACTTTCTGCCACTCTACTCCAAATCACTATCCTGTCTTACCTACATCAACTGGTCTCCCTGCTTCTCTTCTATTGCCCCCAAAGTCAATTTGCCACATACACAGCAATCAAGGGTGATCTTTTAAAGCATGTATCACTTCAAAATTATACTGCAAGGGAGAAAGGATAGCGTACGTGCAAGGGCAAGACTGGTTGTCCATCAAATAATGCTAATAGGATAGTGAAACATAGTGTTCTGTTTTTGTAAATTTGACAAGTTAAATAAATATAATGCAGATCATGCCACTCCTCTGCTCAAAACTTCCAACCAGCATCTTTTTACCACAAGTTAAATCCAAACTCCTTACCAGGGACCAGAGTCACATAAGATCAAGCCACTATCACTTTTTCTCCCTCAACTTCCACTCTCTCCTGCTCCCTCACTGCCATTCCCCAAATATGATAAACTTGTCCTGCACTATGCCTTTGTACCTGCCATTCCCTAACCGAGAGTGACCCAGGTTGCTATAGAACTCCACTATTAGAGACTTCCTGTCATTTACATTCAAATGTCCTATTCTCCTGAGCAACTTTCCACTGTTGTCTCCAGCTCCTTACGGTTGATACATTGTGTCAATTTGAAGAAGCTTAACCAAGTAACTCAGCAGTTCCCTATCCTGGAGTGAAAAGGACACCCAAGCCCTTACTGCTGGAGGAGAGTTGTTCATTGTGCCAACTTGAAAAGTTTAAAAGCTCAACTAAGCCATTCAGCAGGGGCCAGGGTCCTTACTTTGTAGACACCCGCAGCTTGTGGAGAGGAGGGCAAGGAAGTGGTGTCCGCATGGGCGGGTTGCCCACACACAAGGGAGGAAAGGAGGCTTGTTTTCCTTTGCTCTTGCTGCTTTTGCTGTTTCTACTGCCTTGACACCCTGCCTTGCAGCCAGCTGACTGAAACCTCCACAAACTATGAGTTTACCTTTCCTCCCTTAATTTTGGGTGTCAGGTATTTTGTCTCAGCAACAAGAGAAAAGTAATCAATACACATCTGTTGCAGAGTATGCTCTTTTCACACCTGGCTTTTCTTTCTTCTTTACTCCCAGTATTGTTATACTTGTTTAGTAATGGCCAACTACATCAGAAGGTAAGCAAATAATTAATGGTTAGCATTATATCCTCAGAGCCTGGAAGAGCACACTGACATTCCAAGACCCTTCTACATGATGGAACTACTGTGAATCTGTGCTGTCCAATACAGAAGTTACTACCTACATGTAGCTACTAAGCACTTGAAATGCAATTAGTACAACTGAGGAATTTTTAAATTTTAATTAATCTAAATAGCCCAATTTATAGGAACCCAATAAATTCAGGTAAATGCTTCAAAAGGCATGCTGCACCTGACTGGTTACAAATCCTAATTCTCATGAGAAAAGGGTAACAGCAACAGAATGTATTCAAAAAAAATCAAGTCAGTCAGCCATTAAAATATAAATCTGAGATAACAAAAAATACTTTAATAATACCTGACACTACTAATACAAGATCCTAAAAAGCAAAGCAAATCCAAAAGTTAATGCTAAATTCTATCTTCATTCTCAAAACAAGCTATACATTAAGGATACACAGCACATATCAAAAATGAGAGAGTACTCAATAACCACAGTCACAACTTAAGGTATAGCTTGAGGTTCCTCTTTAAAGATCAAAGTTTCAAATTTTGAAAAAAAACAAACAAATTTGGATACAAATGGGATTTTTTTATTATGTTGCAAATACTAGTAAGTTAAAGGTATTAAACTGCACCAATATTTCAAATCAAGCAGTCAGTACATGCAAAGGTATACCTAACCCACAGGCCAATAGAAAAATCTATACACTTTCTGAGAGAAAAAAGTTACAACTCATCCTCTGGCCTGTATTTTCATTTGAGTATAGGGGCTGGGGATATAGCTCAGTGGAATAAGCGCTTGCCTAGCAAGCACAGGGTCCTGAGTTCGATCCCCAGTACCGCAAAAAATAAAAATAAAATAAAAATAAAAATAAAAAAATAAAGTGTTTCATTTGAGTATAAAGGCCAAAGAATGCCACTTCATTCCTCTTAAACATTTAAGATGTTACTTGGATTATCCAATATCTAAACTATTAACCTACAAATGAAAGATGGGAATAATGAGAATAGTAAAAAAATAAATTAAAATCCCCTTTAATCTCACTATGCACAACTAACATACATTTTTATATGCTGTCTCTTGGATAAAGTTATTAGAGTTATTACATTATCATCACATATTACTTTATACAGTTCAGCATAACAAATCCCCAAGGTAAATCAGAGAATTCTACCAATGGATACTTTTAAATATTAACCATTTCAATGATAGTGTTTGCCTAGCATACAGCAAGGTCCCAGGATGATCCCTGGCACTATAAAATGTATGTTTATATAAATATTTACATATATACTTCCTAAATGAATTAACCACCCCTTACATTACAGTTTTATAAAGTATCTCAGCTTCTGATATTCAACAATTTCTAGTGTTGATTGTCCCAGGAAGATGGATGACAGGGTAAGCAGTAAAGAAAGATCCTCCCGGAGGACCACCACCCAGACACTGGAATATAGCAACATGAGAAAGATGAGAAGTGGGTCCCCTGGTCCCAGGAAGGATTTGAAATGAGAAATGAGGCCCTCAGAAAGAGCAAACAAGATCCCTCCCTGAGGAAAAGCTCGGGCAGCCACCACGGCATGGTCAGAGGAAGAGGACGAGGAGAAAGAGGGAGTAACCAGTCCATACACACCCTCGGCCCGCTGCCTCATTCCTACACTCGCAGCTTCAGCTGCAGAAGCCCATGCTTGTGGGAGCCTCCCAACTCAGCCAGAGAGCAGAATTCCAAGAGCTGGGCCAAAACCCTGAAGTGCAGCCCAGAAAAGCAGCAGCGGCAGTTGGGAGGTGTTGTCAAACCCAGCATGCTGATGAAAAGGTAAAACAGCCACTAAAGCAGAATGCCCACTCTTACCCGGTCTAATTAGTGCCCGGAGGCAAGGCAGAGACAAAGCAACCAGTACACAGCCTGCCACACCCAGCTCTGCGCCTGCCCCAAGGCTGTGACCTGCTACCTCTGCCCTGTGAGAGCAACAACCAGCAGAGAGCAGCAGAGAACAGCGGCAGCGACCCCAGGGCCACAGCAGTTCCCAGGGATCCAGCCAATGAACAAACAGGAACTGGAGCACAACAGTAAGAGTTAGGTGCAGATGGAGGTGGGCCAGATGGCCTCACCCCTTCTCACTCCAACACCAAGCAGGAAGCACAAGCTGAGTTACCAGGCTTCAGCTCCCACCCTGAACTCCTTCTGTGAGCACCCTGAGACTTGGCGCCCCCCACACCCAACATGTGTTCCCAACAACAGGATGAGTCCTCGGGCTTTAGGACCCACTCTAAACTGCTAATATGAGCACCAAGAGGGACTTCATACTGCTTGTATATATGAACCTTGTATGAACACACTGTGACAAATTATACAAAAAGCAGTAGTCCTGGAGTCAGAGAGATGACAACATACTCTACACAGAAGACCCGAGAAACTCCTCCCAATTGTCTCCTAGAACTAATAACTAAATTTAGTACACACCCTGGACTACCTAAGTGATCATAGATGGGGGAGACCTCATACCACTTGTGCCCAGCATCGTAAGTGTGCCCAATTCCCAGCTGTATAAGGGGTGGGGAGCGATAGCACTGGAGATCAAGAGGTGGGAGGAGGCAAAGACCTGGGATTAGGGTGCAGACCCGGTCCTCTAGCTGGGCGTGGATAGCCTCAAAAGAATCATAGGCGGCCTGCAGGAAGACACTGGTGGCCTACAAGAGGACCCTTGGGGCCCTGACAGGGAGCTCAGCAGCCTGTGGGGAGAAGGGGATTGCACACAGGCTACATGAAAACCCTGAGGACCTGGACTGGGCCCCCAGGCACGCTACAGGGCGGAGCCTGCCCATAAATGGGGTTGACCTCTCGGACTTGACCAGGTCCCCAAGGGCCTCAAAGGCTTCTCAGTGGGGTGCTGACCATAGTGTGCCTGGGTCCCTGCCTATGTATCATCATTGAAGTTGCGTTATTTTCCACCTAATGCCATAGTAATTTGTGTGCACCTATGTTTGTTGCAGCATAATTTGAAGCAGCTGTGTGTCCTTCCAATGTGAGAGCCCAAAGGAATAAATAAAACCAAAAAGTACAGTTATCATCACAAGGAAGATAACTGATTGGGTGGGAGAACGGAGATGAGGGTGGAGAAAATTGTTTGATTAATCATACGTGCCTTTATTTATATATATAACTTTATGAGTAACAAATGTGAAGATAACATTATGTAATACAGCATCCACTGTTAATTCCCTACTATCTTCTCTATAATTTTGTATTTCCTTTACTGTTTTTATGTTACTCTGGTTTATGTCTGTTTGGTTGTTGATATATCTCCATTCTTCTCTTTAAAATTGAAAAACTGAAAACAAACAATTTCTAGTGTTAAACTTCACACTACATGTTAATGAAGTACTGATCATAGCTTTATATTAGTACAATAAAGTTCTAAAGCATATTACTTTTCACACCCACAGAATTAAAGCAGTAGTTAGAACTTGTCAATGTTATCAAATGACAGATGCATTAAAATTAGAATATTCAATAACTGCAGATTTTGTATTTCAATCCTACCGTTTTATCTAAATACAATCAATACTATCTGAAACAGTAACAAAGGTTATTGGTATGAATATGTGACTATAAACACCAAAGCAGCCTGAATTTTTCTCCACTCTCTAAAAATGGACACTAGCATTTAGTCATGTTGCTATCATTATCTTCACTTCTGTTTAGTCTTTCAGATGGATACAGATGCTTCAATTTAACAGGGTCCCATTCTGATAAACGTATTTACAGTGGCAAATCTTGTAACTCAAAAATGCCAAACATCATAGCTTACCAGTCTACCCCAACTGTGCTTGGAACACTTGCATGAGCATATAGTTGGGCAATGTTCTGACACAAAGCCTATTTTATTACAAAATGTTGAGTGTTTTGAGTAATTTATTCAATACTGTATTGAAAGTAAAAAGCAGAAGGTTATATATGTAAGCAGTTTTTGCACCATTCTAAAGTAAAAAAATTTTTGGTCAAACAATCTTAGGTCAGAGATTATTCCCCCATTTAAGATTGCAGATAATAGATACATTTCTAAAACACTACATACACATTATTACTATCACTAGCCTACACCAGAAATGGCCATACTTTGTTTTCTCAATATAACACCATATCCCTAGCCATTTTTTTCTTACAATGTGTACAATGAATTCATAAGACACCAAAGTCCAAAACTGTAATCAATAAAATCCCGTCTTCTTTACTTTGTATTTAATTTTTTAAAAATTTTATTAACACCCTTGCAATATGCCATTCTTTCTGAAAAAGCAATTCAAAACCAACAGATACATAATAGCTTCAAACTTCGAAGTACTGCTCCGGTAGCTGCTCTTTTTAAGTGTGCTATCATATCAATTTAGCGCCAATTTCATCTCACAGCTTATTCTCCCTTAGTGGTACAGCAAAAGCAGAGCATACACCATACATTACATTCACTATGAGCTCTTCAGTTTGGTCTTTTTTTGCTAAACCTGGCATTTTGACACAAACTAGAAGGGATACTTAATAAGCAGCTTTTGTATGCCTATAAAGACCATTCCAGAAACTAGAATGTTCCTACATAATCAGCCATAAGCACTTTAACACTACTGTAAATTATACCTAGTAAAAATGGAATTGTGCAAATTGCAAGGCATTTCAATAAAATTCTATTCATAGATGAGAACTTCACAAAGCTATCTTCATTTGTGGTTTTGTGCAAAAGAAAGACAATTACAGGTAAACCCTGGGCACTTTTTGGAAGACACACAATTTATAATAATAAAATGATTTCTAATCTTCCCCTCTTACAAAAAGTATGACTAAATAAAACAAAAATTAGTGCTCACCAATTTATGTGTTTCATCATGCTGTTTAGAGAGTTTCCATAGAAGAGAAATAATATTAAGTACTTGCTGCATAACTTGTAGAGGTTCTCGCTCTATACCATTTCCACCAGAAGCAGCTAGCTGTGGAGGCACAGCTTCAATCCAGCATTCAATTAGCAATGGAATTATTATCTCAATAAATCCTTTCAGGTTTTCAGGTGATGACAGGCCTTCATCCACAGCACCTAGTCCTCCAACCAAGTACCTAATAAGAAAATGTTGAGAATGAAAAAAAATTAATGACTAAAACAATTATCCCTTATTTAATTTAAATCAATATAAAATACTAATAAAATGAAGTACCATGAACTGATAATTACATCAAGACTAGTAAGAAAAATGTAATTCTAAAATGACAAAGCCAACAGAGATTATCAAGTTTTATTTCTCATTAGGCTTTGCTAGAGATAGATGAATAAATAAATATAATTTCAAATGACTCCTATTATGAGTCATCAAATCAAGTCATGAGTAACTATATGAAAACTATGAAAGACAATTGCAAGTCTTCCCACCATTAGCTATCAATGGTCAGTAGTTAGAATTCAATATAGGAAAACTGAGTGTGGACATAACTGAAATCCTTACCGTAGCCTGAACTGTGAACTGACATTTGGCTGTGAACCCCCATTTTCATAAACCTGGATGTGTTGCTGGTCGTTGGCATGTTCCTTCCAGTTGATAAAAATGGAGTTGCTAGTGGCATGGGGATTTTCTTTTTGTTCCTGAAGTCCTTCACTTTCTCTCAACCTACTGGATCCATCTGCCAAGGCCTGAAGGAATTTACTGAGTCTCACTAAGACTTTCAGCCTCCATTGCTGAGAAGTGAGTCTGCGATTAGGGTTTACAGAAAGTATCCAGGACTGGGATCTGTCTCTATTTACCAGTCCTTTGGACAGCTGCTGATGAGAAATAAGTTCTACAAAATTCTTAAGCAATATACTGCTACGGCCAGTAATTAGAGCTGGGTACTGTTCCAGTAGAATGTCCAAAACTTTTAAAGAGTCCTCCTGAATTCCTTCAGTAATGTGAGTCATGGCACTAGAGAGA
>PVLD010031004.1:0-16219 GCA_004027595.1 Dinomys branickii
TTGTCCCAGTAGCACGTTCTCTGTCGGGTTCAGGAGCTGAAGCCGTTCTTCCCTCCACACTCGCTCTCTCGGCTGGTCGTCTTCTTCCCGGAAGTCCTTATTTCTGTCTTCATATTGTTATATTTCATTGTTTGGGTGGTAATCCTCTGGGAGGTTCTCTCTCTGCTGCCTACCCGGTCGCCATCTTCCCGGAAGTCTCCCACTTTATATTTTAAAGTCAAAATTCTAGTGTATTTCAGCTGGGTGTGGAGGTGCATACTATAACTCCAGTACTGGGAAGGCTGAGGCAGAAGAATCGCCTAGAGTTCCAGGCCAGATTAGACTGCACAGCAAGATCCCGTTTCAACAGAAAAGAACCACCTCCCTCCAAGAAAAAAATCTCAGTATACTTTAAAGCATCCATTACTTGGAAAAAAAACAATAAAATTCAAACCTCTGATAATCCTGACAAAACATGAAAAACATATTTGTGGTAAAGAAGACAATATTAGAAACGAGAGAGTGAAGAAAGCAAAAACTGATTTTAAATTAAAAAATTTAAAGCCAGATGTGTTTTTTGTTGCATGCCTGTATTCCCACACTACTCTGGGGGTTGAGGTAAGAGGATCACAAATTGAGGCCATCTCAAAATAGAAAAACAAAAATGAACGTGGAATATAGTTCAGTGGTAGGGTGCTATCTTAGCACATGTAAGGCCCTGGATTCAATCCTTGTTATGAGAGAGAGAGAGAGAGAGAGAGAGAGAGAGAGAGAGAGAGAGAGAGAGGGAGAGAGAGAGAGAGAGAGAGAGGGAGAGAGAATTAAAAAATATGGTGTGCATCCACTGGCATTTTTATGAAAATGAAATTAAATATGAAGACATAGACTAATTTTCTGAATTCTCAACTATTACTCAACTAATTAGCAAACTGCAAAAATGGATAAAAACCTAAATGTTAAAAATCTATGTTCTAATGTCAACAAATTGAAAACATTTACAAAGCTAACTAAAAAAAGCTATGCAGTGTCTTCTAAGATTAAATAATTTTTTTTGTATTGGAAATTGAACTGAGGACCTTGCTTGTGCTTGCCAGGCAGGCACTGCGCCACTGAGCTACATCCCTGGCAAGGATAACTAGTTTTTATTTGATTAAAATACTTGCACTATACAGAGAAAATGTAGTGATTACATGCTATGTCCAAATAACTATGTCCAAAACACTAAGCCAAACGTAACTTGAAAGACAAGTATAAGCAGTATAAAAATGAAAAAAACCCATAGCATATCACTTAAAATATCATATTTTACTGCAAATAAAATGTTTAAACTATAGTTATATATGCAATATGAATAAATCATGGACATAAAATATTAAGTTCAAAACCAACATATAATTGATTCTAAATGTACAATACTACACCATTCATAATACAGTGTGACTGATTGGCACATAGTACATAAAAACTGAGAAAAAATATGAGGGAGGTGTGTATGTGTGTGTATGTTTGTGTACGTGTGTGTGTGTCTGTGTGCCTGTATGTGAAAACATGTTATGGCTATTAAAAATTTGTCTTTTCTCTCTAATGATTATTTCTATCATGAATGCCTAAATACTTCTAGTTATTGCATATACTTGTACATTTTATAGTATTAAAACATAGTTCACAATAGTTTTGGCTCAGTTTCATATGAGGAGCTGTCATTTTGTCATTTAGTACTATAAAATTATTTTTTGCTTAGTGAATAGCTTAGATTTAACTCAAATCATAAAATGATGACTCAAAGCAAAAGCAGTCCTGGGCAACAAAGACAAGTCAGGTGGAATTACAATCCCTGACCTGAAATTATACTACAAATCTACAGTAATAAAATGAACATGGTACTGGCTAAAAATCAGACCAGAAGATCAATGGAACAGACTGGAAGACACAGACACAACCACAAACACACTCAGCCACCTAATCTTTGATGAAGGGGCCAAACTAACTCACTGGAAGAACAATAGCCTCTTTAATAAATGCTGCTGGGAAAATCAGTCTGCCACCTGCCAAAGACTGAAAATAGACCCAAGTCTATCACCATGCACCAAACTCAAGTCAAAATGGATCACAGATCTCAATATTAAGCAGAAACACTAAATCTATTGGAAGAGAAAGTAGGTAAAAACCTTGAAGACATAGGAGTAGGCAGAGAGTTCATGAGCAAAAATCAAATTGCCTGTGAAATACTTCAAAGAATCAGCTGGGATCTCATCCTACTGAAAGTTTCTGCACATCTAAAGAAATCTCCAGCAGAGTAAAAAGCAAAACCACAAACTGGGAAAAAATTTTAGGTGATTGTTCCTTGGACAAAGGTCTTCTATCTAGAACATACAAAGAATTAAAAAAAAATCAGCCCTTCCAAATTCAAAGACCCAATCCAAAAATGGGCAGCTGAGATGAATATACATTTCTCAGATAAAGAAATACAAATGGCAAATAAAATGAGAAAATGTTCAACATCATTAGTCATTCAAGAAATGCAAATTAAAACAATGCTGAAATTTCACCTCACCCCAGTAAGAATGGCTATCATTAAGAAATCAACCAATAACAAATGCTGGCAAGGCTCTGGAGAAATAGAAACTCTTCTCCACTGCTGGTGGGAATGCAGACCGGTGAAACCACTGTGGTAATCAGTTTGGAGATTCCTCAGCAAACTAGGTCTAGAGGTCCCATTCAATCCAGCTATTCCCCTTCTGGGTATTTTCCCAGAAGATCTGAAAACATTATATCACAGCGATGTATGTGCACCCACGTTCATAGCGGTGCAATTTGTAATTGCTAAGTTGTGGAAGTAACACAAATGCCCATCCACTGAGGATTGAATAAAAAATTGTGGTGCTTTTATATAATGGAATATTACTCAGCTATAAGGAAAGATAAACTTGAGGCTTTTATAGGTAAATTGTCACAACTAGAGAACTTACTCATAAGTGAGATAAATCAGACCTGCATGTGTAAGCAACATATTATCTCACTAGTATAAGAACCTGAGAGAGTGAATAAAAATTAGGAGATATGATAGACATTGTGAAATGCAAGGAAAATGCTCAGAAGTAAAGGGCAACTGGAGTGTGGGAAAAGAGAAGGGAAGAAGGGGAAATTATGTGTGTATATATATACAGGACAGCTAACAGTGGTACGTACTACTGTCTTCTATTGCTTTACTGAAAGGAACAGTTAATGATTACTTGTTTAATCAATACTGCATGTCTCTGTTTTCCTGAGAAACCACTTTGAAGATATCAATATGTAATACAACAGCCATTGTTAATTTCCTACCACTGTGTCTGTAATTATGTATTGTTTGTATTGTTCTTCTGCTATTTTGTAAATGGATGTGTGTTTGTTAATGTTCTCCTGCTTTTATTTTTAAAATAAATTAAAAAAATGGTGACTCAAGTGTTTAATAATTGTGTTCTTGTTATGTTAATTTATAGGTATTATAGAGGACCAAAGGAATATCTTAGAGAATGTTAATTTGTATCTTATCATCTCATATAGATTCCATAATTAAAACAATACCAAGCTTTCTATGTAGAGAAAGTCCAAGTTAGAAGGCATTAATAATTGATTTCTCTTTCACCAAAAGCAAAGTTATAAAAGGATACTGACTATCCCCACTATTATATAACACTATCCTGAAATCTATAAAAACTATAATTATAGAAAAAGTACACATTGTAAAATTAATATAAAATCTTTATTGGTAGATAAAACAGATTTCCTTTCTGTTGATCTGATTGGGTCCTTAGAAAATACACAGCAATAAATGAAAATTATTTCCAAAGTAAGATGACTCAATAATGAGAACAGATAAAAGAAATTTCTAAAGAGAAAAACATTTTTACAAAAGTATAAAATGTATCTTTCTCAAAAAACAGTTAATTGAACTCCCTATTATAGAGGATAAATGTTATGGCGTTCTTTAGCAGTGAAAAATAAGATCTTTAAAATATTTAAAAATAATAAGAAATTCTTTGAATGATTTTATCTATTTGGGCAATAACATTTTGCAATGAGGATATAGATAGCATACAGCTTTACAAGAGATGTTCCAGTGTATTTTAGATACTGTGTTATTTTTTGCAATGCTGAGACAAAAATACCTTACACTCAACGTTAAGGGGGGAAAGGCTTATTTAGTTCACGGTTCGTAGAGGTTTCAGTTCATAATCAGCTGGCTCCAAAGTGGAGTGACTTAGCAGAGGGACATCACAGAGGAGAACTAGTTTGTGGCAAGTGGAAGACAGCAAAACCCAACCAGCCGGGGCAAGACAAGCTCTTCGCGTTCCTTATCCAGGCTAGCGGCATCAGGGCGGTGCCAAACCAGTGAACTGATTTAGTGATCACAAACCCTTAATTCCAGCATCGCACCATGAATCAGTCACACATTTTAGATTCAGCCACCTCTGAAAAAGCTCTGCTTATGACTGCATTAGGCTTTGACATCTAAACACAAGCCATAACAGATACCATCTTCCTAAAACGTTTGTATAAATTGAATATATCTTTTATAAGGACTACAGAGTGAATGTCACTATAAAAAGAGTGCTAAAAGTAAAATTCTCTTATAGTGAGGTATTAAATTACAATAAATACGTTTTTAGTTAAAAAATCCATCCATTCTTAATATTGTATCAAAAGCAACAATCAATCACAATATATTTTTATTCAAATTTCCATTATCAAAAATAAGTATTTAGGGCCAGGGATGTAGCTCAGTAGCACAATGCCTGCTTGGCAAGCTCAAGGTCCTGAGTTTGATTCCTGGTCCCAAGAAAAAAGGACTTAAAAGTATATTCCACCTCATTAATTAAAATTTATGTCAATGTTTTTTCCAGTTTTTATATTCTTGTTTTTATTTTGTTGCTTAATACAGGATATTTCCTCTTCTGCATAGTTTAGATCATAATAGATTATCATTATCTCATATATAAATTCAAGAACCCTGTTACTTCATTGAAGTTTTATCCCTTCAGTAAGCAACTGTTCTCTGATTTCACTTTTCTTAGTATATTTCTCCTCCCCTTATACTAATTTTCCAAGGAACAGTCTTTAGGCTCTTGGTGGAAATGTCAGATCTCAGAGAATCACATCGGAATTGAAGTTGTTAACTTCATTTAGATATGGTACTTTGCATTTTGTTAACTTGGCTGTGTTCTAAGGTCTGCTTTTTCCACAAATCACATTGAGAGTTTCCATGCTTTAAATATGGGTATCAGTGTAGTATGAAAAGCAGGAAGTACACGTGTGTTCTTCAAGGAGAACAAATTTGGCAACTAGTAACTATCAATAGCAATTGCCGTTGCTGGCAAGTGTTAATCAGAACCAGCAGTTCCAAAAGTGCTATTTCCTTTCTGTTTTTTAAAATGTCCTTCAATGTATGAAGTCAGTTGTGTAGGTGAAATGTTTCATCAACCTTGTTATCTGACAGATTTCTAAATTGTTTTGATTTTCTTTATCTGCTCAGCAGTAGAATAATCATCATTTCTTCTACTGTACGGTGCAGTGTTCAGTGTTCAGTTTAAACAATGAAAACATGAGAGATGCAGGCTTAAGTATATAATTAAAAATTCATCTTTTAAAAAAATCATCTTTTTCCTTTCATGAACTCATAGTACAGAGAATGCACAATTATTCATGTTTTATAAAAACAAAATAAAATATCACGTTTAAATCACTATTTCTTGCATTTGGGCAATTTGCATTGTATATATAATTCTTCCTAAATTATTGAAAGAGAACTACCACTGTATTACTCACCATTAAAAATATTTGTTGGTGTCTGTTTTTCTCTCCAGAATGCAGGAATAACCACAACTGAAGACAAATATATGCATTAGAAAACAACACTTAGTTTTACTGTTAGGACTCCTGACTTAAAATTATCCCTCAGATTAGTTCCAAGTAGAGAGAAAAGACACAAACTTTTAGTAATTTAGTAATTTTTCTTCATTCTCAGATGTGTATGCATACATGGGTGCATATCTGCCCTGGATTATAAAGATTTTTATTGAAGTCTTCTTTTAAAGCCAGATAAATATTAAGACAACATGTAGCCAACTACCCCATCTCACAAACCGTCACAGATTATGATAACTGAGATGATTTAGTGCAAGTTGGAAAGTGCTAGTTTCCAATTACTTAAAAGGTGTAAATGCTTCTCTATGGAAAGTCTTAGGGGATAACACCCCTAAGGAAAAATGGGGAAGATTAAAACACATTAAAAGCAACCAACCCCCCCCCAACAGTTGGATTTTTGTCTTTTACTGTGTAATAAACAGTAGGTTTATTGTTTCAGGTATGGAGATGTAAAGCACCATTGTGTTTATCACTGTAAAAATAATTATATCAGAACAATGATGAAGACCTTGCACACTAGCAGGTTATTTTCAGTCATACGTAATACAAACTGCCACAACATCAAGATAATTCCTTGTGGGGAACAATACCCTTGGGAGATATATTTCTATTTCAGTTACATAGCTCTGTCACTAGAATAATAGCATCTGAGTACTTAATACAATATTACTTTTACTTATTTTTAAAGACAGATATGTTCCACATTATTTAAAAATACAACTTCATAATTTTGCGATTTTGAAGTAAATGTTTGAGTATTTTCTTCAGGGATTTAAAGATTAATACCTAATTTTAATCTTTCTTATATTGCTATCATTTATAAAACCTCTTGTAAACTGAACATTTACTGTGCATGATACACTGTTAACTGTTAATATATTATTCAATTTAATCATCATAATAGGAAATGGGGCAGAATTATGACCCTTTTTGCTGCTGAAAAAACAGAATTAAGGCCAGGCACGGTGGTGCACACCTGTAATCCCAGCATTTGGGAGGTTGAGGCAGGAGGATCTTTGAGAGTTTGAGGCCAGCTTGGGCTACAAAGTGAGCTCAAGGTCAGCCTGAACTGCATAGTGAGACCCCGTCTCAAAAAACAAAGGAACAAGAAAACAATTACGGATAGTACTTGTTAACACAAATGACAGTTAAATTGTAGGATAGGAGGAGGATCAAACATGACTGACCAATACTAGGTCATAGAACATGCTTAAATAGATTCAAAGACATTGAAATTATCCCATGAATATTATCAGATCACAGTGCAGTGAAATTGGAAATCAATGCCAAAATAAACCATGAAAACTACATAAACCCATGGAAATTAAATAACATCCTCCTGAACAACCCGTGGGTCACAGATGAAATTAAAGAAATTAGACAGTTTCTACAATGAAATGATAATGCTGATACAACACACTGGAACTCATGGGACACAATGAAAGGAGTCCTGCAGGGGAAATTTACACCAGAGAAAGTGTGAGTTCAAATAAGCAAGCTAATATTGAGCTTCAAGGTTCTAGAAAAACAAGAGCAAGTTAAACTGAAAGCAGGTGCAAGAAGGAAAGTATAAAGATCAGGCCAGAAATGAGTGCAATAGAGACTAAGGAAGCAGTACAAAGAAGCAGTGAATCAAAGAGTTTGTTCTTTGAGAGGTTGAATAAAATAGGCAAACTCTTGACGAACCTCATCAAAACAAGGAATGTGAACACCCAAGTCCACGCAGTTAGCATGGGAAATGGAGCCATGGATGTCTGCACAGCAACAGCAGGTGAGTGACTCCAGGCAGGTAGCATCACCTCGGGGCTCATCACCGCGACCAGAGGCCAGGTCCAACTTCAAGTTCTGTGAATTTGAGTCCCAGAACTGGCACCACACCATAGCACAGGAGTGGTGATAGTGGGTATCCTTGTCTTGTTTCTGATGTTACAGTGAAAGCTTTCTGGTTTTGACCGTGTAGTATGAGGTTGGCTTTTGGTTTGCCATAGATGGCTTTTATCAGGTTGAGGTAAAGATCGTTCTATTCTGATTTTCTGTAGAATTTTTATCATGAATAGGTGTTGGACTCTATCAAATATGTTTTCTGCATCTATTGAGATGACTGTAGTTTTTGTCCTTGGTTCTGTTAATGTATTGTATTATAAATAAATATGTAGTGTATTATATTTATTGATTTGCATGTTTTGAACCATCCTGCATTTCTGGGGGTGAGAACTATCTAGTTGTGGTGTATAACTTTCTGGATGATTTGCTGCATTCTGTTTGCCAGTATCTTGTTGAGGATATTCCATCTATGTTCACTAAAGACAGTGGCCAGTACTCCTCTTTTTTGGTTGGATCCTTCTCTGGTTTTGGTATCAGGATAATGCTTGCGTCCAGAAATGACTCTGGGAGTATTACTCCCCTTCCAATTTTAGTAAAGACCTTGAGGAGCATAGAATTTAGCTACAAATCCATCAGGACTTGGGATTTTTCTTTTTGGTTGGTAAGTTTTTATTTATTTTTTTACTTCTTCAGTTTCATTGAATGATATTATTTAGAATTTCATATCTCCTTGATTCAGCTTTGGAATTAACATGTATCTAGGAATCTATCAATTTCTTTGGAATGTTTCAGCTTATTAGAGTATATGTTCTCAAAGTAGGTATTGATGGTTACTGAAACCCCTGCAGAGGGTATCAGTCTAACCCACCCAGCGATATGGCACATGGATGTAAGATAAAGCCTTGCATACATCAAGGTATCCATTATATTGCTAATTGGAAGGTCTTTGTGCCTGGTACAAAATTGTTCCATTTCTCCTTTCAGCCAATGCCTACAAAGTTTCTTTTCCCTAGCTCGCTGCTGCTACCCTCACCCAACTCCCTGATTGATACCAATGAAAGCCATGAGCTTTTGGACTCAAAGCCTTTTGTTCCACAGAGAACAGGGGTCATCCCAGAGCTCCTCAACTGCATGCTGCTCCTAGTACCAGCTAGTTAGCCCAAATCAGGCACATTAATTATTGGAAGTAGATCACATGCCTGGGTGGCTGGGGGGCATTCTTAGAATCAAAGGGAGAGATAACCTTCTTCCTCCTTCTAAAGTAGAAGAATTCCATAAACATTGAGAGAGGATCAAATGCTGGGTGCCTACACTGATGTTCAGTGTCTGGTCTCCAGGTCGTGGGTAGTGCAGTCTTGGGACCTTCTGCCTAGTCTGGGTGCTGGTGAAGGCCAGGAGATCAGGCTGATGACTCAGTGAGGCCAGGGATTTTCTCTTGTTCAGCCAGGTGGTCACCACTTGTAGATGGTGTTGGAAATCAAGTGTGGGATAGGGAAAAGAGAATTGAGATATATTATGTGTAGGTACAAATTTCCTGTGATGAATGTGATTATTATGTATATCTAAAATGTACCAATTAAGTTACAGTGGACCCTTGACTTATGAACTCAATTTTTTCATGAGGGCTGATTGTAACTCAAGTTGGTTGTAAGTCAAGACTATTTTTCCTGTAAGAAATGGAAATATTCATCGCGCATTCCAAACTTCCCAAAGCACCCTTTAACTAAACTTTTTTATAATAAAAAAGTGTTATATAATGTGCATAACTTACCAGAAACACCATTAATTTTCCTAATCTATTCACCAAAAAGTTATAAAAGCTGCTAGTTTAGCAGAAACAACAATTTCATACTGTCCTCACCATCTCTGGCATACAGGAAGGGAGGATGAAATGCTTATTGATTAGGAGAGTCCTCTTCCATCAGGAGTCTGGCTCGCTGGGGTCCCTTCTCTCCTTGAGAGAGTCTGTAGCCCTCTAGGACCTGCTTCTGGCTGAGTAGGTTTCAACTTTTTCAAAAACTAAAACCTGGTCTAAGGTTGTTTATTTCTGTCTTTTGTTTAACAGCGTTCAGTGGTATACCATGACATTGTCATTAAGCAAGTGAATGCAAGGATGGGCCTCTTGTCTGTCTGTCTGGGTCTTCTCTACTATGTTTGTAGCTCTGTCCATTTTTCCAGGATTTCCTTTATTTGAGAAGAGAAACTTTGCTGTGCAGATTGTTGGTACTCTCCCTCTTCTTCAGAAAGCTCCTCAGCTGCCATTTTTTCTTTCTCAGGCACAAGATGCTGAAGTTCCTCTGTGGACAATTCCTCTGAGTGTTCCTCCACCAGTTCCCCAACTGTCTACCTGCAAACCTATGGACTCCGCTGTAGTGAAAGTGTCATGATAACATGGTCAACTGAAGGCTCAGGCTCCTCTACCCAACCTTCAAAATCTTTCTCCTGTATAATTTTAAGCCATGTTTCATTCTAGGCAGATATCAGTGTCCTTAGAGAGACATTGGCCCAGGATTTCTCAATTAATCCCACACAGAAACGATGCTGTAATGTTCCTTCCAGAGCTCTTTAAGAATTAAATCTGTATCTGAGACCATCAGGAAGCATTTGAGGAGCAGTTTGTTAGGGCATAGCTTCTTAAGGTTATCTATAACCTGCTGGTCCATATGCTGCAGTAGAGGAGTTGTGTTGTGTGGGAAGAAGTCAACTGAAAACCATGGGGATTATTGACCCAATTCTTCTTCCAAATCCCATGGGTGAGCAGAAGCATTGTCCATGATGACAGCCCTCAGTGGTAAACAGATTTCTCCTAGATATTTGCTAACAGTAGGACAGAAAACCTGCTCAAGAAAAAGTACTCTTGTTACTGAGGCTTTTGCATTAGATCTCTACATGACCTCTATCCTAGTCTTCATGACTTTGTTTGCTGAACACTCCAGAGGTCTCAGAGTGATAAACAAAGAGAGGCTTTATGTTGGTCATCTGAACTACACAGCGATACCGTCTCTCAAGATAATTTGTTTGATCCTCCCACCTTGGTCAATGTAGTTAAAATCTGTCAGTTTTGTTGACTGTTTCAAAGAACCAGTTTTTTATTTTGTTGGCAATTATGCTCTAATCTTTAATTCTTTCATGGCAGATTGAACCTTTTATTCTAAAATGACTTCCTTTGGCTGGGTGTGATGGTGCATGCCTATAATTCCAGTACTTGGTAGGCTGAGGCAGGAGGATCACTGTGAATTTGAGGCCCACCTGGGCTACAAAGTGAGCTCAAGACCAGCCTGACCTGCATAGCAAGACCCTGTCTCAAAAAGGTAAAAAAGGACCATCCTTTATCTATAGTAACAACTTTTTCCTTAATCTCTCTTTTAGACCTAAACCATTATACTACAAAAGAGAATTGGAAACATAGGCCCAACAAATACTCATACATGAATGTTCATAGTACAATTATTTCTGATAGTCCAAAGTATAAGCAACATATATGTCCATGAACTAACGAATGGACAAACACAATAAAGTACATCCAGAGCGGTAATAGTACTTAGAGACAAAGCAATTGAAGTACTGATATATCCCATAACATCGATGAACCTGGAAAATGAGATGCTGTGTGAAAGAAGCCAATCACAAGAGATCACACACTGCATGACGTTTTTTAGAACAGGTAATTCCATAGGGAGATACTTAGTAAGTGGCTGCGAGGGTTGGGGGAGGGAAGAATGGGTAGTGACTCTAAGGGGTACTTTTTCATTATATCGCAATGTCTCAAATTTAAATAGTGATGATGATTGAAAAACTGTGAATATGCCAGAAACAGTTGACATGCATATGTTAAATGAGTGGATTTCATCGCATGTAAATTACACTTCAGTAAAGCTGTAAAAATAAAACTAGGCAAGTATTTTTTTCTTTTATGCTTTCCTATGTTAAAGAAAAAGGGCAATAATTTTAAACTTTGGATTAAAGTACTCAACTAGG
Source organism: Dinomys branickii (assembly GCA_004027595.1). Classification (NCBI taxonomy): domain Eukaryota; kingdom Metazoa; phylum Chordata; class Mammalia; order Rodentia; family Dinomyidae; genus Dinomys; species Dinomys branickii. The sequence goes on from PVLD010031004.1 coordinate 11,689, forward strand.
AGCCATTTTGCCGTCCAGGTGACATTCAGCAATTTTAGGAGCAATTGGTATTGCAGTGGGGGGTAGGGTACTATTGGCATCTAGTGGACACAGGCCAGGCCTGCTGCCAAACATCCTACAGTGCAGAGGACAACCCCCTCAGCAAAGGGTTCCCTGGCCAGAGGTCAATGGGGTTGAGGTTGAGAAATTCTGCCTTAGATGAAGCTCACCAGCAAAGAGCGCAGTGCATACTGTCTCCTGTCTCTCCTACAACTGCAGAGGTCCTTTGGTGCCATGGTGTCCCTTGTGCTGAGGTTAGTTATTAGATTCATTGTGGAAAACTCACTGTCAAGGCAGGAAGATAGAAGGGAGGAGCCTGGGACACAAATACACACTTGACCCACAGTCATCTTTCTAGGACTGTGTGGGAGAAACTTCCATCTGATCTTATTGCAAGAACTGTTACACACTTTGCATAATCAGTCTCTTTTATCTTGTGACATTCTTAACTCCAGAATGGACCAGACTGTCCTTCTTGGGTTCCAACAGATTTGTTAGGCTGGCCTTGAACTCACTATGTTTCCCAGGCTGCCCTTGAACTCATGGAGATCCTCTTGCTTCAGCTTTCTGAGTGCTGGGATTACAGGCTTGTGCCACTACACTCAGTCAAAAATTTGGGTTTTTAGAGAAATAGCTGATGTGGGGACAGAGCTGGTAGGACAGGATGGCCTATGATGGGCGGGACAGAGTGTTAGAGAGTGACTTCATTTACAGCCATGGATTTTTCTTGAGGTTTCAAATTCCAGTTCCATTCTTGTTGGCCAACGACTTTGCAGTCATTGGGATGCTTAGATTATCTGTCACTAAAACCGTGGAGAATTAACGTCTATTTGGTCTATGCTTAGGTTTGACATGAGCACCAAAGAAGATAGTGCAGGGAAATTACCCAAGTGTTAGGCTGCAAACATTTTTCTTTTTGATGTTGAGGGATAAAAATAATGGTGGCATTTTTGCAGCAGCAATTGCTACTGTGCTATGTGGAGAAGTTCCCATGTGCCACAGAGGCACTGGGGTCTGTGAGGCTGGGGAGCAAGACTGAGGGAGACAGAAGACTTGGCTGACCCAAGGGAATCAATTAAAACTCGCCAGTAGCTATGGGAGAAAGAATTTGTTAACCATTGAGATGTGTCTGTATCAGTGATCCAGGTCACTGCTCAGACCTGTAGAGTAACGGGGACCTCAGCAGGCTGCAGAGCCCAGTCCCTCCCCATGTTCCCTGTCAGCAGCTCTTTGCACTTGTGAGATCTTCATTCAGTTATTTTCCATTAAAAAAACTTTGTGCAAGATAGTCCAGAAGTTTTGGCATAGGGTATGTGACTTTCCAAGCCTCACATGTTTTTTCTTGACCTCTAGGAAAGAAGTCACGCAATTCTAGCTTCTAGTCTATCACAGTCTTAAGTGGCAAGTTTTGAGGCCAGTTTTATCTTAAAGTCTTTATTGGTTGGCGGGCAGCTACTGGTCCCCCTTTCCACAGCATTCCACACAGTATTCTTCATTTCCACAGTATTCTTATGTTCATTTTTCCTTTCCTTGCTTCCCCTAATTCCCTCCACCAACACCACCCACAGACATTGCAGCACCCCACCTGTGCATGGGTTTTTGTCTGGGAATCTCACCCAGGGGTGAGGGGCTCTCCTGTGCCTGGATATACATCTTCACAGCAACTGAAGCCTTTGTCCTGTGCTGCCTCTTACCTTTCCACTAGCAGCTGTGGCAGAGGCTCAAATGGCTTTCTAGACGCCATCCTCAGGGCCATCTGGGAGGTTCTGCTCGTCTCTGACTATGCCGTCTCCTCTCCTGCCAGAATTGTGTCTTGTATCCTCTTTCCCCTCTCCCAGGAGCTCACGTACAACATACAGTTCTGTTGCTGAGGCAGGAGCATGGGTAGGGCTCTGTCCTGGGGAAGGCAGGAATGTAGCTAGAACTCTTTTTCTGAGGTATCTGATCCCCTGGTGACCTTGTGTGGTCCTCTGAGCCTTTCACACTGGACTTTAGCAAAGCATATCCCAAAGATCTTGCCCCTACTTAAGTATGCTTGGTTCCTCAGAGCCCTAGTGATGATACCTTACACCACCACATACCCTCTTCCTTCTATACTTTGTACACTTTGGTCTCTGTCTCTGACCTTAAGCTCTGCGTGGGACAGGTGCCAATTGGAGAAACTGTGCACTGGTGCAATTGCTCTGGGGTACTCCTAGATACACACATGCACACTTCTACACATAGAGGTTGGCACATGTGCATACAGAGAGCACACAGCTGCACATGGAGTTGCAGTAGATGAGTAGAAAGTGCTAGACCTGGAGCCTGGAGATGTGGATTCATCCTCATGACTCTTGATGACTGTGGGAGAAATATAATTCCTTTCCATCTCTGTTTCCTCTATTATGATGGGAGTAGAGCAGATGCCTCCAAGGCAACTTCTCTCTGTGATGCAGGTGTGAGGGCTGGGGGTATAGCTCAGTGGAATAAGCTCTTGCCTAGCTAGCGCAGGGTCCTGAGTTCGATCCCCAGTACCGCAAAAAAAAAAAAAAAGACCAAAAAGCAGGTGTGGACAAATTACAGAGACATGGGGTGTGGGTTTTATAAAAGGGGAAAGATTTATGCCATCCGACGAGAAACTAGAGTATATGTGGGGTGGATTTTGTGTTGGAGGCTGGGTTCATAGCATTCAGTCACTGGTCCTGAGGGTAGGTGGACTGCCTTTGAGTTCTGCCTCTGCTACTGTCAGACTGTGTGACATGAGATAAGATACTTCATCTCTATCGCAGCAGTTTCTTCATCTGCAGTGTAGTATTATTTAAACCTCTTTGAGTTAGGATGGAATGTGGCCATATATGTCACATGGTCATATCCTATACCTGATACATATTTTTACTAGTCTTACCTCTACCTTTAGTACACTGAGTAATCTTGGTAACACAAAATAAGTTGTGTTGACTTCAGTTTCCTCTTTGAAGATTGAAAAAAAATTTTTTTTTGCCTAATCACTACAGCATTTGCATACTTTTCTTTTTTTATTATTTTAAAAGTAAAAGAACAAAAACAGATTAATAAACAGACACAAAGTAGCATAAGAATAGTACAACCAAAACTGAGTTACAGACAAGGTGACAGGGAATCAGCAATGGTTGTTGTATTACATATTGATAACTTCGAAGTATATATTCAGCAACATAGATATAGACATGCAAAATTGATCAAACAATTAATCATCAACTATTCCTTACAATGAAGTGACCTAAGTCAGTACTACAACTATGTTAGATATGCTGCATATACATACATACTTACTTACATTTTTTAATATAATTTTTCTTTTTTTATTAAAGTGTGAAAGAAAAAGAACTACATCAACAACAGAAAAAAAACATGGAAAGCATTAACAAAGAGACACAAAGTAGCACAATAACAGTATAATCAGAATTGAATTATAGACAAAGCAACAGAAAACCAACAATAGTTGTTGTATTGCATATTAATATCTTCGAAGTGTATGCTCAGGAAAACACATATATACATACAAGATTGATAAAACAACCAGTCATCAACTATTCCTTACTATTAAGTAACATAATACAATAGTAGAATCATGTCAGCCATCCTGCACGTATGTATATACTTACATACATACATACATTTTTGCCTCTTTCTTTTCTCCTTTCCCTCGTCCCCTTTGTTCTTTGCTTTTGAACAGATTTCCTTCATGTCTCTTAGTTTATATTCCCACCCTCAGGTTCTTACATCAGTGACACAATACGTTGCCTGTACATGTACCTCTGATTTATTTCACTTATGAGTATGGTGTCCAATTGTGACCATTTGCCTACAAAGGCCCCAAGCCTATCCCACTTTATAGTTGAATAATATTCCATTATATAAAAATGCCATAGATTTTTAATCCAGTCTTCTGTGGATGGACACTTGGGTTGCTTCCACAATTTAGCTATTACAAATTGCGCTGCTATAAACATGGGTGCACATATATCAGAGTGATATGATGTTTTCAGATCTTCTGGGAAAATACCCAGAAGGGGAATAGCTGGTTTGAATGGAACCTCTAGACCTAGTTTGCTGAGAAATCTCCAAACTGCTCTCCACAGTGGTTGCACGAGTCAGCATTCCCACCAGCAGTGTAATAGAGTCCCTATTTCTCCACAGCCTCGCCAGCATTTGTTATTGGATGATTTTTTCATACTGGTCATTCCTACTGGGGTGAGATGAAAACTCAATGTTGTTTTTATTTGCATTTCTCGGATGACTAAGCATGTGGAACATTTTCTCATATATTTTTTTGCCATTTGTATTTCTTTGTCTGAGAATTGTGTATTCATCTCAGATGCCCATTTCTGGATTGGGTCTTTGAATTTGGACAGGTACATGTTTTTTAATTCTTTGTATGTTCTAGATAGAAGACCTTTGTCTGAGGGACAGCCAGCTAGGACTTTTTCCCAATTTGTGGGTTTTCTTTTTACTTTGCTGGTGATTTCTT
>PVLD010031005.1:0-16219 GCA_004027595.1 Dinomys branickii
GACTAAATTTGCATGTCTGTATATGGGTCCATACATCTACAATTCGAAGATATCAATGGATAAAGCAACAACTACTGTTGAGACCATATCACCTTGTCTATAGATTAGTTGTGATTGTACTATTTTCTATGATAATGGGTGTCTGTTTGTCAATATGTTTTTGTACTTTTATGTTTCTAAAATAAAAAATAAAAAAAATCGTCCCCTTTGAGGGCTGCAGATATAGTTCAGTGGCAGAGCACTTGCATAGTACTAGGCCCTGGGTTTGATTTCCAGCACCAGAAAAAACAAAAAACAGTTACCTCCTTTTGTTATTTTGCATTACTCAGGACTAAACCCAGGGCCTTATGCACTCTACGCAAATACTCTGCCGCTAAGCTACATCCCAACCCTACAATACTCTTTTTTTTTTTTTTTTTTTTTTGAGACAGACTTTCACTATGCAGTTTAAGCTGACTTTGAACTCACTTTGTATCCCAGGCTGGCCTCAAAGTCACAATAATCCTCCTGCTTCAGCCTCCCGAGTGCTGGGATTGCAGGTACGCACCACCATGCCCAGCTGTAACTTTTATGTGTGCTTTACTATAATTTTTTTTAAATATATATAATTATAACTGTCTCAGAGACTATTATTTGTCTTTTCTGTCTTCTTACCCAACCCCATTACTGAATGATTGCACACCCCCAGGGAGAGGAAGAGCCAAGTCCAAGAGCAAAGGACTGTGGGAAGGCAAAGTATCTCTAATTGCTGTAGGCCAGCACTTCCACGCAGTGAAAGGCCTGGTCTGTTTCCACGCTGTCCCCAAACACACCTGGTCTGGCCTCCTTCTGTGACATCACACTCCAACAGCAGCTGTCCTTTGCCTACAAGCTCAAATTCTAAATCCTTAAGCCAGAATTTAAGATGCCCCCATTTGCCCCAGTCCAATTTTCCAACTGCTCTCTCTCCACCCACTCCTGCAACTACTCTGACTGACCGGCCAGTTCGCTGTCCTCTGAAGACGCCTTGCAGTCACGCTCTCCTGGGTCTGCTGCCCACCTGCCCTAGTCCAGTCAGCCCCAGTCCCCAGGGGTCCCACCTAAGGCCATTGCTATTCATGGTGATTCATGTCCTTCCTGTCTCCTTGCCTTGGCCCTCTGCTTCGGTCTCTTTGTTTCTTGGTTATACAATAGATTTACAGATGGTGTTGATTCTGAAGATTACAGCGCTATGGAACTGTGAGAGGTTATTTTGTTGGGTTCCCTTAATTTGCAAAGACAAAATCAGACTTGCACAATCACTTGGCCAGATCCCAGCAGAGGAAGGAATCGAATCTATGTCCTGATTTCTACTCTATTCTCTTTCCATAACACCAGTTTTTCTCTGTTTAGCTATGGTACATGTGTGAGCCTTACTGTCCCCAAAAGATGAAGAGCTGTCTCCGGGCATGGTGGCACACACCTATAATCCCAGTACTCAGGAGGCTGAGGCAGGAGGATTGTTGGGAGTTTGAGACCAGCCTGGGCTACATAGTGAGCTCAAAACCAACCTGAACTGTATAGTGAGACCCTGTCCCAAAAAGACAAAAAAAAAAAAAAAAAAAAAAAAAAAAAAAAAATAGGCCCTGTCTTAGGGCAGGAAATAACCACATCACCTGTCATTTGTGCCCTCCCCACATCCAACATCATCTTCATTAATCTATGTTGAAACCATAAATGTGTTTGGGGTCATCCCTTACCCTGCAATTTCTCTCAACGATCTCTTAAGAAAAATTTTTTTTGGCCCAGTGTACCCTACCCTGGGAACTTAGTAAGACTGCATCTCAAAATTCTCAATACTTCGGGGCTGGGAGCGTAGCTCAGTGGTAGAGCTCTCGCTCTCCTTTCCTTTCGCTACCCAGCTCAGGCTGGCCTTGAGCTCACTTTGTAGGCCAGACTGGCCTCGAACTCCCAGTGTTCCTTCTCAGCCTCCTGAGTGCTGGGATTACAGGCACGTGCTAGCTTGCCCAGTGAGTGGTAGAACTTTTGCTTACCATGTACAAGGCCCTGGGTTTGATCTCCAGCACTAGGAGAAAATAGCATAAAATAAAAATTTCTCCTTTTAGATTCAAAATAGCTTCCTTATGAGTGAGTTTTCTAAGAGTGCTCAGGCAAACCAAAACAAACAGAGGTAGATAACACACTTGAAGAAACTTGGCCAATTTTTGAAACCTCAGAAGCATGCTCCATTTACTTCTTGGACCTAATTGCAGTCCCACCATAAACCGAACCAGGCACACTTGCTCTAATTTTATCTCAACTTTGCAGGCAGATTGTAACCCAGGGTTGGTTTAGTTCATCTATTTCCTACTCCATTAATCCATTGCTTTGCTGTCTCAGCCGTGTGGGCATTCTTTCGGTTGGAACACACAGAGGCAGCTTCTTCCTCCTTGTAGGTTGTTTTGAAAAAAAGAAAGAAGGAGAAAAAAGAAAAGAAAGCAAACACCACACACACACTCACACACACACACACACACACACACTCACACACACACCCACGTACAGACGGAGCCCATCTAATTAGTACGGTTATTTTGCAAATGTCCCAGTACCCAAAGCACAACACGCCTCTCCCTGCACATCTCATCTTTCTGCGACTCTATTCCTTTCTTGGCCTGATGGATTGTGTCAGGGGCAGGATCTGACTTTTGTCATTACACACACACACACACACACACACACACACACACACTAAATAAAACAGAGGAAATGGCCGCGGTGACGGCAGCCTCCCACAAGCCATCAGCATAGGGGTGTAATACAGAGGAAGAGAGAGAAGAACTATGGAAAGTTCTGAACGCTGAAAAACTTTTACAAGGTAAAATGAGGGAGACAGACTCAGATCCATAATTACAGAAGCTGTGTGCAAGATTTAATTAAAACTTGGGTGGAAACGAACACCCGGAAACAAGTGTCATTCATCAACTTAAAACACCAACTAAGGTAAACACTGCCACCAACTCAGGGAAAAAAGGGAGGAGAAAAGAAAGAGGGGTGATCGCTCGAGATATCAAGCAAATCAAATTACCCCGAAGGCCCTGGCAGACACACGCATTAATCATCAGCTATCCCAGTCGCACACCTGTACGGAGAGGGGAGCCTGGCGTGCAGAGTGAGCCAGCTGACAGCGGGCAAGCGGCAGGGACAGGGACGCAGGCCAAGGGGAGCCCAGCCTAGTCGCGGCCACGTGGCAGCCTCCTCTATCCCAGGCCAGGTGGGAAAAGGAGGGGCAGAGCTGGGCTCCTGCAGGGCCCTGCCATCCTGCTATTCCCACCAAGTTACTTCCTGCCGCTCCTTGCCAGCCTGTGACGCTGGACAAACCTGCTGAGCCACAGGTGAAGCAACTTTCCTGGGAGAGAGGACCCTTCTGGCTGAAGCAGAGGCAGGTCCCGAGATCCTGTCACCAGAGGGCAGGCAGGTTGGGCTTCCATATCCAGTGCTTGGCTGGGTTTCTGCTCTCATGAGATTCTGAGTTTAAGGCAAAGGAGCTGGGGTGGCGTGGGGACAAAAGGAGCCCCCAAGTTTGCTTCCTGCCCTGCGCAGGCTTCCTACACCCACGGTCCCCGGGGCTGGTCACACATGGAAGCCTCCTGGCTCCACTCACAGGAGGCTGGAGAGCCGCTCGGCCAGCCAGGCTGGGAGCTATTTGCACTTGATGAGCAGTTTCAAGCAGGAGCCATGTGAGTGTGTGCTGTGTGAGCACCAGTGTGCATTTAGAAGGAACAAATGATTTATTATCTGGGGCCTCCACAAAGTCTTGTTCAGAAAGAGAGGGAGCGTCTTCTCTTTCCCCCCACCCCCTTATCATTAAAACCTTAAAGGGGCAGAATCCATTTGGTCTCCTTAGCCGGCCTAGAAGGGAGTCACAGCTAATCAAGCAGCCGGCCCAGCTCCTCCAGCCCCGCTTTGAGTACAACAATATGTACGAACTGGCAGAATGGCCTGCAGACTACTTTGATGTTATACAAAGGGGGAAAAAACCCCAAATGGTGTAAGAATTGTATCTCTGCTTAACTCTTCCATATCTGTCCTGCAGGACAAATATAAGACTCCTACTCCCCAAAGAACTAAATCATGAGTAATTATCACTTCAGACACTTAGATCCAGGTACAGCATTTGTTACTAAAGAGGTATGCCCAGTGTGGTTGGCTAAATTACTTGCTCTGCTTGAGCATGGTCTCGTTAAAACAAACAAAACCTGTCTTTTGAGAAGCTGTAGAAGTGACCCTATGAGAAGGGCTCGCATTTACCATCTCACTTCATTCTCACAACCCTCCAAGACCCCTGTTATTACTACACCTCAAAGATGAAGGACAGAGACCAGCCTGTAATGGGGTTCCAGACTTGGATCTCTAAGATTCCAAAGCCCACCCTGGAACACAAAGCCCTGATTGTTTCCATTTTCTTTTCTGTCTTTCTGTTTTTTTCTTTTTCTTTTCTATTGAGATGGAGTTTTGCAAAGTTGCCCAGCCTGGCCTCAAACCTCTGATCCTCCTGCCTCAGCCTCCAGAGTGCTGGGATTGCAAATGTGGTCCACCACACCCAGCTGATGTTTCCATTTTCATGAATGAGTGCAGCAGGGCCTCCTTTCTTAGGGAAGGAGATGTTCCGGGTAAGTAAACATTTCAGATAGTTAAAACCAATCCTTTGAGAGCCAAATCTTTTTAAATTTTTAATTCATTTGAAAGGGAATTTTTCTAATATACATTGCACGGTTCCGGCTTACAAAAGAGAAACATCTGTGGAAATGTGCAGAGGAATGATTCTGGGCAGGCAGGAATTCCAGCCTCCAGGTCCTCAGAGATGCCAGGAAGGGGAATCCGGTGAGCCAGGACTGCCATTTGCCAGCCATATGGGCACTGTCCAGGGGCAGCCACCACAGGGAAGGCCAGAGGGCCTTACCGTGGGTGGTTTGGTAAAACCCACGTGGAATAAAAGGTACTAAGAAGGTTTTCAGTCACCATGGATTGAAAATATCCATGGATGGAGAAGTTAAACACAAGGGTTGAGGCTCCTTGGTAGAACTTGTCCAGCACATGTGAGGCCCTGGGTTCTATCCCTAGTACCAAAAAAAAAAAAAAAAAAAAGAATGGTAAAACAGATTGGCATGGTAATAGTGCACACCTGCAATCCTGGTCCTGAGGAGGCTGAGGCAGGAAGATCAATACAAGTTCAAGGCCAGGCTGGCCTGAGCTATATAGTAAATTCAAAGCTAGGCTGGACTACACAGCAAAACCCTATCTCAAAAAGAAACAAAAGTAAAAACATTGTACAATTTTATCTATAGATCATCCCATTTTTCCTTGGTGCAGCTGGGGTCCAGGACACCCTGTGTCACCTTATTAGCTATCTGAGAGCCCAGCAGGAGCAGCAAGACCACTCCCATCTTCCCCTCCTCCTCAGCGCCCCTGCAAGCAGGTCCTAAGACCATCTCCTGAGAGATGCTCCCTGTGCCAGTGGAAGGAAACAGGCTCATCTCTCCAGACCGAGGCACACAGGGATACGGAGAGGAATCTGACCAAACAGGCCTTGCTCCGTCCCTCTCCCTTTATTACCATCAGATCAGACTCTGACCAATCATAATCAAGCCCACTTCTCCAACTGCGCACGCGCCCCAGACCTGAGCGCAAAAACACACAGGCAGCCCAGTTTCTGCAGGACTTCATGCCATACAGCACTGACATGAAACAAGTGTGTATGCTTTTCCCTTGTTGATCTGTCTTTTGTAATAAGGGCCCCAGCCATGAACCCAGAAAGGGCTAAGAAAAGCGTTTTTTCTTTTTCCCAATCCCTACAATCATAAACAATAAAATCACCTCTCAAGCAAAGCTTTTTTTTTTTGTCTTTTTGAGACAGGCTCTGGCTGTGCAGTTCAGGCCGGCCTTGAGCTCATTTTGTAGCCCAGGCTGGTCTCAAAATCGCAACTATCCTCCTGCCATAGCCTCCCAAGCGCTGGGATTACAGGCATGTGCCACCATGCCTGGCTCAAAGCAAAGTTTTGAAAAATAAAAATCTATGTGAACCAAAATGTTTATAGTGGTGATACCTGAGTGATGTCGTACACTTTATCCCTTTTCCTTATTGCATGAGGGCTTCATTCTAACTGGGGGTTTAGGGGTTGGGTTTTGTTATTGCTGTTTTCAGTACTGAGACTTGAACCCAAGGTCTCATGCATTCCAGGCAAGCACTGAGCTACAATCTCAGTCCTCCACTTTAATTTTAATTTTAATTTATGCCAGAGCATTGTGTTGTGTCCGAAATTCCAGGCCAAGTATTATGCTCTAAAAGACTGAACAAGAGAAGTTAGCATCTGACCCCAAAACAATGTCACTTACCTTTATAAAAAAATATAAGCGTTTCCTACACTAATTTGTTATACTCAAACTGTGTGCCCACAAGCCTGAGAAATGGGACAGCTTCAGAACCAGAACTATTCCTGACTTGGAATTTTAGCTCAGCTACTTACTAGCTAAATCATGTTGGATACTAAATCTCTCAGCCTCAGTTTCCCCGTTAACATGGAACTAATGATACCTCCCTCCCAGGATGGTTGTGAAAGTCCAAAGCCCTTTTCATTTGTGGAAAGAGAACACTACATGAGCAGGTGTGTTTTACCTCCCTCCTTCTTACGCTGTCCAATTGGACTTTACGGCAACACTGATTATTAAGCCATAAAATTCAGGGTGAGATGGATCCATTCCAGATACTGTTTTAAGGACTGTGGCAGTTACCAAGCACCCAGAGAAACTCCCTGTGAGTTGGTGCTGCAGAAAGAGACCGTATTAGAATAAAGCTACCATGCAGAGAATTAATGTGGGGAAAGTAGCCAATTACTTATATGCCCTTAATACTTTCACATTCCTTACCTCACTCCATTAATCAAGTAGCCTCATAAGGTTGCGATCATCCTCACTGTACCAAAAGGTTCAACAACACCCATGGTCACAGAATCAGTCATCAGCAGACCTGGGATTCACACCCAGGTCTCACTGATGCCAAAGTCCCTTCCACATATAGTTTCATATTCTTACCTATTTTCACAATCAAATTAAATACCACCATTGTAATAATACTACCGAGAACATTATTTAAGGCTGAACAATCTCAAGGAAGTTTCTCAACGGTTTACGAGCCGTGGATGAGTGACTCTGAATATTCCTGGTGAAATGCAATTTCTCTCTCCATCTGTCCTCTTTTTCTTATTTCTGTCCCCCTCTGTCCCTTTCCCCTTCCCCACTGGATGGTCTTCCTATCGTCATAAAGATGAGATTGTAAATCCAAGATGTTAGTTTGAACTTCGTTTTCTATTTAATGTACTAGACAGAGAGAAGAGAACAGATAAAGAGGTACAGAATAGGACATATCCTTTTACACCAAGAAGCTTGAGATTTATGCTGCTAAGGTTAAGGTAGTGCTGATATGTTTCTACTGGTACTTTAGCTTCCAAGCGAGGGTCCCAAGGTCATGGGTCACAGTAAGGATTCTGATCCCTTAAACCTCAGAGCAGCCAGAGCCAGGGGATGAGAGTCCCGGGTTTATTGCCTTTGACCCTCAGCAGCCCTCACCAATGTTTTCATTTCCTGTGTGAAACTGTACATGAGAAAGATTTGGAGGCTCTGCTTGTCTCAAGGTGGAGGGAAAAGACATTAATCAAAAAACCCACTTAGGAAAATGTCACTTGAAACATATCCTGAGCAGGGATTGGTGGCACACACCTGTAATCCCAGCACTTGGGAGGCTGAGGCAGGGGATCGCTGAGAGTTCAAGCCCAGCCTGGGCTAAGAAGTGAGTTCAAGGCCAGCCTCAACTGCATAGTGAAACCTTGTCTCAAAAAGACCAAAAAAAAAAAAAAAAAAAAAGTCCTCAAAGATCCAAGATGTCCAAACAAGTTAATGATACTTAATCCTCCCCTAGGGAAAATATGGGATTCAAGATTCCAAAAATGAGGCCTGGAACTCACCAAATTCCCTGTATGTCCTTTCCCCGCTTGGAGCTGACCCTGGTATTCTAGAGCACCCATGGCGAACCTTGTAGAGCTTTCCGTGACACAACAGCCCACTGGGGCATGCGTGCCATGGCTTCACAACCACCGTTCTACAGTCCCCGCCACACTACCTGGATTAAAAAATAAAAACCCCTCCCGTGTGAAAGGGTAGCTCCAAAAGCAAACCCGGCAGCCTCAGCAGCAAGAGAGTCAGTCAGTTTGGGGAATTTGTTTGGGGTTTTGTTTCCTTGGCACCAGGGATGGAACCCAGGGCCTCGTGCATGCTAAGCACAGCTCTACCAGTCTTTCAGTTAGAGGGACCGAGCAGACACCCGGCTATCCATCCGGACCCACAGTCTGGCTGCGGGCTGCAGGCTGGAGCAGTGATGGGTGCTGGAGGAGCGTGACGGCCGATTCGCACCAGCCCTCCAGTAGCCGTTCGCAGCTGCCAGAGACACCATGTGGCCCAGCCAGCTGCCGCAGCCCATTCCTGGAAGCTGTTACCCCTATCTCCTGCACGCAGCCCGGGGCCTTTCCGAGGCGGGGCTGCTAGGTGGGGAGTAAGCGTCAGACCTGACTTGTTCTTTGTCTTCAGTTGACAGATCTAGCACTTAAGACAGCCAGTTCTCTGACAAGCTGGTTTCTTAGTTCTCTAGGCCTCAGTTATGGCTTCAAAAAATAGAAATTACAATATGCACACGAAAGGGTCATTGGGATAATTAAATGACAAAGCTTACATCGGCGCTTTCTCTTTCTTGCTTTGGCCCTACCCTGCTCTATAGATGACAATGAGTAAGGTGTCCCATGAGTCAGAAAGATTGACCCTAAAACGATGGGTAAGCAAAGAACAAAGGCCAAGTTCAAGGTCACTGTTTTTCCTGTAATGGACTGCGAGGCAGAGGTAAGACATTCCAGTAAGGAAGGAATCGAGCTAAATGCTAAGCAGAGCTTTTAAGCAAATAGGGACTCCTGAATGTGAATTTAATGATTTTGACATATATATTTTATTTTTTTAATTCTACAAGGTTTTTTTTTTTGTCTTTTTTTTTTTTTTTGCGGTACTGGGGATCGAACTCAGGATCCTGCGCTTGCTAGGCAAGCGCTTATTCCACTGAGCTATACCCCCAGCCCTTTTTTTTTGTCTTTTTGAGACAGGGTCTCGCTAAGAAGTTCAGGCTGTCCTTGAGCTCACTTTGTAGCCCAGGCTGGTCTCTAACTCGTAACAATCCTCCTGCCTCAGCCTCCCAAGTGCTGGGATTACAGGCATGTACCACTACGCCTGGCCCTAATTCTACAAATTAAAATTGGATTGGCATCAGTCAATGCTACGGCAAGCAGAAACACCCAAATGACACCCAGGATTTGGAGGCAGATTTATTTATGTCAATAGACACTGATTAGGATGATTCCCAGAATATCAGGCCCTGATCTCTGGTGGTCTAGGGCTTATATGGGATAAGCAAGCAGGAAGTGCAGAAGCAGAATGGCCTGTCAATTGGGGATTAGTTCTTACAATGTAAATCATACTGACCAGCAATGCATCACAGTGACCAGCCATTTTTAAGAAATACAAGTAGCAGGAACTATAACAGGAACTATTACCTGGGCAACTAAGAAACTGAAATATACTGGCTGGGTACGGGGGATCTTCTGCTACATTATGAGAGCACTTCAGCAATCCCCAAATACGCCAATGAATAATTCGCTTCACGGTGAATGTGACTCCATTACAGACACTATTTTTGTTGTTGTTTTTGTTGTTTTTTGACACAGGGTCTCACTATGAAGGTCAGGCTGGCCTCAGACTTGCAGCCATCCTCCTGCCTCTGCCTGCCAAGAGCTGGGATTACAGGCGTGCACCACCACACCTGGCTACAGACACTATTAAATAGATTATGACAGAAGCCATTGTTCAAATGAGGCTCCTGCTCTAGGCCCCAATGCAAAAGGCTAAAAGTCAAAATGGAGTCATTCATGCTAAAGTTCCACATGACCAAACTATGAAAATAAAAAAAATTTTTAAAAAAACTTATCTAACTTTTGAAATATTAGCTGTCGAGAGATAACAACCAAATTTCCCAAACAGGCAAGTTTCAGCTGGCACGATAGTGAAGTTCCCTTTCTTAATCCCCTCAGAAAAACAAAGGTGACCTACAGCAACCCAGTGTTAAACAATCAGTTACTTTTCTAGTATTTGTGCTCCTGGTCCCAACCTTGTAAGAAATGAAACTCTGAAGCGACCAACCCACTCTTTATTTTTTGTGTCTGCTTCCTTCAGCCTTTTTCTGTCCATAAACCGAACTCTTATTTTCAGCCTGTCTGAATCGTAATTCTATTTTATGGAATGAAGCGTTGCTCAATTCTAGAATTGAAAATAAAGCCAATGAATATCTTTATGTTGTTATAACTTTTCCCTTAGTTATAGAACAGCAAAGTAAGCCAGGCGTGGTGGCGCATACCTGTAATCCCAGCACTCGGGAGGCTGAGGTGGGAGGATCCTTGCAAGTTCGAGATCAGCCTGGGCTACAAAGTGAGCTCAAGGCCAGCCTGAACTGCATAGCAAGACCCTGTCTCCAAAAAAAGACAAATAAAGAAATAAAGAAATAAAAAATAGAACAGCTAAGTAGAGATCTGGGGACTGGAAGTTAATTTGGGTTTGCGGTTAATACAGGAAAGTCATTTTAAGAACTGCAAAATGGCCTGGTACAAAAAAAAAAAAAAAAAAAAAAAAAATGGCCTGGTACTCACTGCTTTAACTCTGTCCACATACACTGGAATCTTCTGTATCACTAAGACCAGTGTTCATAGGACATATGTATACAGAAGCATAGAAGCACTCATTCACTTTGACCCACTCCTTCTACCTCTGGGACTTTGTCCTTAGGCAACAGTTCAGTGGCTCCTGCAGAAACTAAGACACCATTTGGTTGGCATGGTGCCACATGCAAAAAAAAAAAAAAAAAAAAAGACGACAGGGCTAGGGATGTAGCTCGGTGGTAAACTGCTTGCCTAGCATGCACAAGCCCTGAGTTCAGTCCCCAGTTCCACCAAAAAAAAGAGATGACCAGCAGGATACACAGCCATAGGAAGTGTGGAGCTCAATCACTGTAAAGAGAACAAAATATTACATGGAAGTGCGACTAGGACCCTATATCTGAAAACCAGCATACATGACATTTAAAAAAAAAAATACAAGGAAATATGCCAAAATGTCAATAGTGATTTTCTTTGGGTTGGAAAGCTCCCGGAAATTTTTTTCTTTTAATTTCCCTAATCACAATTTTTTTTTTTTTTGGAGTACAGGAGATTGAACCCACGGCCATATATGTATGCTAGGTAAGCACTCTACTGCTGAGTTACACCCCCAGTCCTTTTATAGCTTTTTTTTTTTTTTTTTTGCTTTTACAGCTTTTTCTAAATTTTCTAGATGTTTTAAAGTTAAGGAGTGTTTTTTTCTTTGGTTTGGCTGGTTGGTTTGGTTGTGGGTGTTTTGTTTGGAGTACAGGAGATTAAACTCAGGGCCTTGCACATGCTAGGCAAGGACTCTACCACTGAGCTACATCCTTAGCCTGTTTTATTTTTTGAGACAGGGCAAAAACTGCCCAGGCTGATCCCAAACTTGCAATCCACTTCCCTCAGCTTCTCAAGGAGCTGGGATTATAAATATGACCACCACACAGATGGAATTAAGGCATTATTTGCATGAAGTCCGCACATTACGTTTCCTGTTGATGCTGGTGATCAGACCTAGGTCCTCAAGCCTGAGACTATCGAGCTATAATATGACCCCAGCCCCAAGAACACAAATATGTAGTTGTATGTATTGATTTGTTTATTTATTTTCTGGTGCAAGGATAAACATAGGGCCTTCACATGGACCTACATCCCCAGCCATTTTTATTTTTTATATTTAGACACTGAATCATTAAATTGGCCAGGCTGGGCTCAAATTTGAGATACTTCTGCCTCCCAGAGTACGGAGATTACAGGCGTCAGTCACAACGCCCAGCTGCACATATACTGCTGTATGGCAGTATCCCATATCAAGCCCTCAACTCTTTTTCCTATGAATCCACTTCTATGATCAGAGGCAATCACTGATTCTTTCCTTTTTGTTGACTGGGGGCTAAACCCGCACCCAGGGCCTTCGCACTGAGCTATATTCCTAGCCCGTTTTTATTATTTTGAGTCAGAGTCTTGCATTCCTCCTGCCTCGGCCTCCCAGCCTGCTGGAAATACAGATGTATATGCCACCATACCCAGCTATTATTGTGATTTCTGCCTCCTTAGTTCTATCTGTTCTTTCCTTCAAGTTCTAATCTTTTGTGATCATTTCCTTCACTCAAACAAGATTCAATCACTGCTTGCCACAGTGGCATAGACCTGTAATCCCAGTTACTCAAGCCCACAAGTTCAAGGCCAGTGTGGGCAACTTAGTGACACCTTGTATCAAAATAAAAAGGGTTCAAAAGCGCTCAGCACTCCCTGGGCTCAACTCTCAGAACAACCAAAAGAAAAAAAATTCAACCAAGTTGTTGAATTCCTTCCTGTGGCTGAGTAATTCCATTATATGGACACAATACATAAATTTTATCCATTCACCTGTTGGTAAGTGTTTGGGTTGTTTGCGATTTTTTGCTATTTGAAATAAAGTTGCCATGGAAAATCTTGTAGATTTGTTTTAACTTTTATTCAGGGCCAAGGATTAAACCTACTGTCTTATACATGCTAAGCAAGTACTCTACCACTGAGCTACACCCGCAGCCCTATATTTTAAGTAAACAGAAGAAATACTGAAATATAAGCTATATCTGTGCTTGTGTGTACATACACACACACATACAGGAATGGAGTCACCAGTAATTTCAGTAGTTTCCTAAACTTATCGTACCACTGTATTCTCATCAACAACGTACAAAGTGTGAAAGTTCCCTTTGCTTTCTCCAGTATTTGACAGTTTCCTTTTTAATTTTTAACATTCCAGTGAGTGTGTGGTAGCACCTGATTTTTTAGAGAACATGGGTATCTCACTATACAGCCAAGACTCTCTCTGTCTCTCTCTCTCTTTTTTTTTTTTTTCGAGATGGGGTCTCACTATGCAGTTTAAGCTGACCTTGAATCCACTGTGTAGCTCAGGCTGGCCTCAAACTTGAGGCACTCTTCCTGCCTCCACCTCCCAAGTGCTGAGATTATAAGCATGTACTGCTACCCCCACTGTATCTCTAACTCTTGATTCGATCATCCTGCCTTAGCCTCCTGAGTGCTGGGACTACAGTATGCCACCAATCAGGGTACCCCACTGATTTTAATATGCATTTTCCTGGTAATCAATAAAGTATCCATCTAACTTTCATATTTAGTCGTGACTTCATCTATTTGCTGCTACTAAACAAAATATCACCCACTAGGTGACTTCTAGGTAGAGAACAAGGATTTATCGCCTATGGGTCTGGGGCTGAGGTGTCCAAGAACATAACATTGACCCCTGCTCAGCCTCTGGTGAGGCCCACTTGCTGCAGATAACAAGCAGCCGTCACCAGGGGAGACATGGGTGTCTCCTCCTCTGGTAAAAAGCCAGTAATCCCATCACGGGGACCCCATTTTCGTAACCTCATCTTATCCTACTTGAAAGACCCCATGTTCCCCAAGGACCATCACAATATGAATTTAGGGATTAAGTTCCCAACACATGGACTTGGAGCAACACAGTCAGATCACAGCAAGCTCTCCCTCTCGCCGGCTGGGATTTGTCCCCAGCCACCACCTGATAAGTGCACATCAGAGATGGATGCCCCCCAAAAAGTGAGGAGCACTTGTTAAAAACAGAGTGGCAGAGGCAGGCATGGTGGTGCACACCTGTAATCCCAGCACTTGGGAGGCTGAGGCAGAAGAATCACCATGAGTTGGAGACTAGCCTAGGCTACATAGTGAACTCAAGGCCAGCCTGAACCGCACAGTGAGATCCTGTCTTAAAAACAACAACAAAAACAGAGTGAAAGAGGGGCTGGGGATATAGCTCAGTGGAATAAGCACCTGCCTAGCAAGCGCAGGGTCCAGAGTTCGATCCCCAGTACCGCATTGTTTTACAAAAACAGAGTGGAAGGATCTGGATGGCCCAAGATAACAAATGCTCCCCCATGTTCTCTGCCCCAGGCTTCCATTTAGCTCCCTCTTCTGTATCACCCCTTCAAGACCAAATTCAGTGTCTCCCATGAATTAGTCCTGACCCTCTCAGCCTCTCTACCGCCAGCACCACAGTGATGTCTTTCATTCTCTCGCGCAGCACTTTGCCTACTCTACAACTTACTTTTAGGATCTGTGAATTTGGATTTAATCCACCCTATCACCTAATAGCTTTTTGAAGATCAGGGTTGGTCTTGTTGCAACTTGTCACGGTACTGTATGCGTCACAAAGCACACATCCCTTCAGACATTCATTTAACAAATATTTATTGAGCATCTTTTGGTATGCAAGACCTAGAGAATTACAGGCGCCCATGAGATGCTAGAGAATGGCCTATAATGAGGACGGAGAGAGATGTGCTCCCTGCTTTGGGGAAGCTCATCTGTCACTTTCTGGAAAGATGGACAGGAAAACAGCCCATAACAGCTCACAAGATGGTGAGTACATGAAAAGGGAAGGACAGGAGCACCCGGGAAATACACAGGCTGGAAAACGATGAGCAGGAACACTTCACTGCACTGTATTAAATATAAATGCTTTAAATTAAAAATTACAGAAAATATAAACAATGGTGAACATGGCCTGACCAAAAAAAGGAGGAATGAAAGGTATCACTTGCCTATTGTTTTAAATTTATATCTATTTTATTTGACACATGGTAATTGTACATATTTCACTATATTTACACTATGTAACATGGCCAGATCCAGTATTTGGCCTATCTATGGCTCTGCATACTTTAGAGCCACCCATGATGGTGCGTCTGACTTAATTCTGCCTTGTTCCACACTGCCTGGGGATTTCTGAGGACGTGGGGAGGGAGAGGGCAAGAGAGGCAAGAACCCAGAGCCCCACCTGGAGCGAGAACCACTGCAAGCACACAGAATGTGAAACCATCCAGATGTTGCAGCATGAGCCTCTTGCTGGTGTGCAAAATGGGGGGGAAGGAGGGAGGAGGAGGGAGAACCGGAGGGAAAGAGTCGGGAAGAGGTTAAGAACTGTGAAAAGAAATAACGGCATTTATTTTGAAATGACGGCATTTATTTCGAAATGACAACTCTTTATCTTCCTACCCCAGGCCTATTTGTTGACAAGCTGTTCTGTCACAATTTGTTGGTCAAGGAAAGAGAGGCCCCGTGCTCACACGATACATTAGGCCTTGATCTTGTCTCTGCTGGAATTCAAGAGACTCCCCCCTAAGCAATCAGCCTCCTAATGGCCAAGAGGCCCCTCTGGGAATGGGAATTTGACAAGGCTTGTCAAAACTGTCAGGCGGCGACAGTCTTTTTCATTCTCCCGCTCCTGTTGTAGGAGGGGAACCACTCTGCGGGCTTTGCCTCTTTTTGGAGGACAAGAGCAAAATTCACAGGGAAAAGTGGCTCAGATATGAGTGGGCCAGATCCACCATATAAAAAATATCTGGGTGAATAAAACAGGATCAGCTGGGCGCACAGTGTACCTTGGGGCTGTGGGAACAGACTGGGGGTTATTCAGTGATCTCTCTCTCCCTCTCTCTCCGTCTCTGTCTCTCACTTCCTATCATCAGGTAGCAGTAACTTAAAACGCTTGAGAAATCAAGCAAGTGGTGGCCACCGCTCTCGCAGATCAAAGCTACCTGGGACAGACTTTTCTCTGAGGCTGCTGCGTGGTCTTTCTCTGCTTCTCAATGCAACCCATATGGAAACTGGGCATGGTGGTGCACACCTGTAACCCCAGCATTTGAGAGGCTGAGGCAAGAGGATCGCCATGAGTTAAAGGTAGCCCTGCCTAGAGAAGCCCCTGAGCATCCCTGGGTTGGAGGTGACAGAAAAGGGACACTAGACACTCTCCAGGCCTCAGGGCCACAGTAATGAAGGCTTGGCCTTGCTGGGCATGATCACGCATGTCTATAATCCCAGTACTTGGGAAGCTGAGGCAGGATAGATGCATGTTTGAGGCCAGCCTGAGCCACATATATCAGTTCAAGACCAGCCTGAACTACACAGCAAGACCTTGTCTCAAAAAGGAGGAGGAGGAGAAAGAGGAAAACAAG
>PVLD010031006.1:0-16214 GCA_004027595.1 Dinomys branickii
TAGCTCATCTTGTTGAGGCTTTAATGATCCCTTACAAAATTTTGAGAAACGGTGGTCACTCTGCCAACTAGTGTAGATATTCCTGTCACCAGATCAATTGCCACCTAGCTTGGAGATGTCCAGTCGGAGTAAGTGCACAGATCGGGACTTTTCTGTAAGGACTGAACTGCACATCATTTCGAGGGTAGATAGTCTGATCGGATTGTGTCCTCTGCTCTCTGCTGGTGGCTTCCACCTGCCCTGGAGTGGAATCTACCTAAGGGATGCCAGAAGGGTACAAAGACCAGTTAGAGAGAGGGAGGAGGTGGTCACAGGGCACACTTGGACAGCTGTAATCCCAGCCTCTACAGCGCTATACCCATCCTTAACTGAGTTTAGACAACCTTCTCAAGGACAGCGCCCATTCTTAGAAGTAAGTGGACAATTTGCAAGTGCCACGATTGATGTGACTTTTTCTCTCAGTGACCTCAAATGGATAAAATTAGATTTTGGAAAATTTCTAGATGAGCCTGAGAAGTACATTGGGATATCTAGAGGCCTCTCTGTGACATACGAACCAGACTGGAAAGATGTAATACTACCCTTGAGTCAAACATGGACCTAACCCACATACTGTCCTTTCTGAGTAATTGCAGCAGACCTCCTACTGGATAGGGGATCTACTGCCCTTGTCCAGTACATCAGGACTTCCTTGGTGTTAGAGTGACTCCTAGTGGACTTTGATGTGAACTCTAAGCTGGGTGTCTTTCAGTCTAGCTCAGCCTGAGAAAAAAAACTAGCCTGTTCCAACTAAGTGAAGCCTGCAGAAAGTGAGCGTTTGTGAACGCTGAAGACAGGGAAGTCACCTCAGAGAAAGAGCACATACCCCGTCTCTGGATCAGATCAGACAGCGGAATTTTTCCCGTCCAGGAGAACACACATGAAAGCCATATCCCAGCTTCGTGTTCTGGGCAGGTCTCCCTCGGGAGGCTGAACCAGAGACACAGTGGAGAGAAGCGAGTTCTGGGGGACACCAGAAGGAGCTCTCTCCGAAAGCAGCACACGTCGGGACCAAAACATCTTTAGCGTAGGGGAGGATCTTTCCCCTTGTCCTAGATTCAGTGTAGCTCATCTTGTTCAGGCTTTAAGCATCTCTTATAAAACTGTGAGAAACAGTGGTCACTCTGCCAAATAGTTTTAGATATTCCTGCCGCCGGAGCAATTGCGACCTAGTTGCAGATGTGCAGTTAGAGTAAGTGTACAGTTCGGCAGTTGTCTGGGAGGATGGATTTGCACGTCAGTTTGAAGGTGGATAGGCTGATCGGATTTTGTCCACTGCTCTCTGCAGATGGCTTCCACCAGCCCTGGAGTGGAACCTACCTGAGGGATGCCAGAAGGGTACAAAGACCAGTTACACAGAGGGAGGACACAGTCACAGGGCACACTTGGCCAGCTGTAATACCAGCTTCTAGAGGGTTATACCCATCCTTTTTGTGTGATAACATAGCATCTCCTAGTATTTCTCTTTCTGTGATTCAGGAAGAGCCTGGGATAACCAGGAAGAAGAGTATGAAAATTACTGGAGAAATCTAAGGTAATCTGCACTGAAAAGGGAAAGAAATGTTCCTCAAGATTTGGTGTGAAGAGTGGCATTATGCCCAGGGGATTTGGTCCTGTGGTTGTTTACTTAAATCACACAGTATTCTCCACAGATCTGTATAGTTTTAGCATGTATAATCTGACAGCTGAGCAGAGAAATATTCTAGTGCTGGGAATGGAGTGCAGATACCCTGCAACAAGTGACATGTAAGTTCATAAGATGTTCCATCATGGTCACTCCCTGAAAGTGTAAGAAATTGCAATTAGGGATTGTGTATAGGTATACATGAAAAAAAATAAATCTTGAATTTTGACAGAAACACATCATCAGGATATCTATTATGTATAAATATATCTATTTTGTTTATATGTGAGATGTTCACTGTGTAAAAAGATTGCTCACCTTGAAGCAGTATTCAAAGTACAAATGAATGCTAATGTTCTAATAACAAGTGTTTCCAAGCTATGTTGCAGACATTTGAGTCCATTCATGTTTTAAAATTCTTGCAGGGACCTGGCAACATTATGGACAGTGCTAAATATTTCCACTATGAAAACAGAAGTTCCGTTTCATCCAAGAATACCTGAGTGTAGCCCCAAAGAGTGTAAATTATCATATTACACTGATACATGCATATGCATACTCAAAGCAGGACAATTTATAAGAGCTAAGCTTTGGAATTGGCCTCAGTGTCTATCATTGGATGAATGTATAAAGAAAAATTTTGTAGGATCAGCATGGTGGTACATTCCCAGCACTCTGGTAAGCTGATTCAGGAGGATGGCAAGTTCAAAGTCAGCCTTAGCAACTTACACATCAATGAGATTCTCTCTTGAAATAAGAAATAAAATATCTGGAGATGTGATTCGCTACTGATATCTGTGATTTATCCCTAGAACTGACAGAATGTCAAAACTGTGCTCTCTAATCAGCCACAGAGATGAATAATAGTCACATCTTTTCCCAAAAGAAATGGTTGGCCCTTCATCCCAATGTGAAGTGAAACTGGTTAGACACAGAATGTGAAAGGGTACATGATTTTTTTTATTTCAGAAATCAAAAATATACATGAGGGAATAAAGTAAAGGAGAAGCAATTAAAAAAGGAAAGCCTGTCCTTCTGGAGGTGAAACAAACTGTGTAAGGAGACAAGGGAGAAGGTAATGGGGAAAAGGTATCAAAGTGCTCAGTATGTGATACATATGTATATCAATGGCTCAGGAAAAAACTAAGCCTTCAGTATTGCAAACTATGCCAATGTAAAAGTTGAACCCTATGTATGTATGTAGTGAATACCACTCTTGCAAATGGCCTGTTTAGAGGGATCCTCCAGGGCATTCAGTTAGTTGTCAGAATTTCTTAGGAGGAATCAAACCAGAACTTGTGATGAACCATTAATATGGAACCCCATTTTGTTGTGACTGGCTTGTTCATTTGTTTGTTGTTTGTTTGTTTAAAGAAATGAAGAGTTGGACAAATGCTACCCACGAAATATGCCCACCATAGATCTCACTGGAATGAAGAGGTCTGAGTATTTGGGATCAGAAGAGAAGCTGTTTAAGTGTAATGAACGTGGAAGAACCTGCAGTGATTTCTTTGCCTTACAAAGGATGCAAAGACAAAGACTGAAGTAGAAACCGATGAACATGACCGGTTTGGGAAATCCTACACTGATCTTAGTGACAGGACTCACCTTAGGATGAATACCTTCGTGTATAAGGAAAACTTGAAAGCCACCAGCACACGCAGCGATGTTCAGGTCTATGAAAGAAATCACGACAGAAAACACCTACATGTGTAAGCGGTGTGGGAAAGCTTTTAGTACACAAGGTGATTGTGCAATACATGAAAGAATTCACACTGGGGAGAAACCCTATGTATGTAAGCAGTGTGGGAAAGCTTTTTGTACACAACGTGATTGTAGAATACATGAAAGAATTCACACTGGAGAGAAAACTTTTCTATGCACGCAGTGTGGAAAAGCTTTTAGAAGACATTATGAGTGTCAAAAACATGAAAGAACCCACACTGGGGAAAAACCCTATGTATGTAAACAGTGTGGGAAAGCTTTTAGTACACAAGGTAATTGTACAGTGCACGAAAGAATTCACACTGGAGAAAAACCCTATGTATGTAAGCAGTGTGGGAAAGCTTTTAGTGCACAAAGTGATTGTACAAAGCATGAAAGAATCCACACTGGGGAGAAACCCTATGTATGTAAGCAGTGTGGGAAAGCTTTTAGTACACAAGGTAATTGTACAATGCACGAAAGAATTCACACTGGGGAGAAACCCTATGTATGTAATCTGTGTGGGAAAGCTTTTAGTACACAAAGTGATTGTACAAAGCATGAAAGAATCCACACTGGGGAGAAACGCTATGTATGTCAACAGTGTGGGAAAGCTTTTACTACACAAAGTAATTGTAAAACACATGAAAGACTTCACACTGGAGAGAAACCTTATCTGTGCACTCAGTGTGGAAAAACTTTTAGCACACATGGTGATTGTCAGAAACATGAAAGAATTCACACTGGGGAAAAACCTTATGTGTGTAAGTATTGTGGGAAGGCTTTTAGAAGACAGTATGAGTGTCGAGTACATGAAAGAACCCACACTGGGGAGAAACCCTATGCATGTAAACAGTGTGGGAAAGCTTTTAGTACACGAAGTCAATGTAAAATACATGAAAAACATCACACTGGAGAGAAACCTTACCTATGCATACAATGTGGAAAAGCTTTTAGTACACATGGTGATTGTCAGAAACATGAAAGAATTCACACTAGGGGAAAACCTTATGCATGTAAGCAGTGTGGGAGGGCTTTTAGAACACAAGGTCATTGTACAAGACATGAAAGAATTCATACTGGAGAGAAACCCTATCTATGTAGGCATTGTGGAAAAGCTTTTAGGACACATGATTCTTGCCAGAGACATGAAAGAATTCACGCTGGGGAAAAACCTTATGCATGTAAACAGTGTGGGAAGGCTTTTAGAAGACATTATGAGTGTCAAGTACACGAAAGAACCCACACCGGGGAGAAAACCTATGTATGTAAACAGTGTGGGAAAGCTTTTCGTACACAAAGTAATTGCAAAAGACATGAAAGAATTCACACTGGAGAGAAACCTTATCTGTGCACGCAGTGTGGAAAAGCTTTTAGCACACGTGATGCTCGTCAGAGACATGGAAGAATTCACACTGGGGAAAAACCTTATGCATGTGAGCAGTGTGGGAAGGCTTTTAGAAGACATTATGAGCGCCAGGTACATAAAAGAATTCACGCTGGGGAGAAAACCTATATATGTAATCAATGTGGGAAAGCTTTTAATTCACAGTTTTATTGGAAAATACATGAAAGAATTCACATGCAGGGCAAAGTCTGCAGGTAAGCAATGTGGCAAAACTTTCATCAAATATGGTGATTGTCAGAAAAATGAAAGAACTTACATTAGACAGTAAAACTGTGTATGCAAGCAATGTGGGAAAGTTTTTATAGTATAAAACCGTAATGTAAAGTACATTTAAAAATGCATTTGGCAGAAACTAAACAATATCGGGAAGCTTTTTTATACAAGATTATTGTAAATGACATGAAAGAACTCACACGGGGAAAATCCCTATGTATGTAAGGAATGTGGGAAAGCTTTAACCATAAAAAGTACTTTTCAAACACATGAACGAAGTTATATAGGAGAAATCACACATATATATGCATGCAATGTGGAAAGGTTTTTATCACAGGTGGTGATTGGCATGAATTCCATATGTGAAAGCAGTGTGGAAAAACTTTCAGCATTCCTGGTCTTTGACAAGGCATAACTCACACTGGATGGAAACTATATGTAAAGTGTGGGAAAGCTTTTAACACACACATGTATTGTCAAATAAAATAGGCTCACTGGAGAGAAAGTTTATATATATGGGCTTATTTTGATTATCCTGTGAAAATTTCTCATTTAGTGGAAACCTGTAGGAATCGTTAATAAAAGTACTGCTGTCAGTATTTCTACAGAAAATACAATCCAAAATAGAAATATCATAAGGCACGTACATTATAGGTTTTTCAGTAAGTTACTTAAATATCTGGATTATTTTTCTGTAGAATTCAATAGGAAAATGTTCAGTTTGCATAATTAGGTATTGTGTCTTTGAGCTTGATACATTGTATCTTTTAGTTAAACGTGGTAAAGCGTGCTTTTCACTTTCAATTAAAGTTAGTATCTATGTAAGTTTTGTTTGATCTTTTCAATTAAGAGTTCTAAGCCATAAAAAATTGTGTTAATTCCTTTCTGTTAATTGTTGGGATTCTCCCATTGTATTTGTTGTAAATTTTTGGTGTGTACACTCTGTATTCTGTACAGCACAGTATTTTTCAATTTGATGCCATATGTTATATTAACACATACTTATTCAGAGACTTGTAAATGTTTATTTCACAAAGGTGATTAGTTTTCGTCCAAATTGTAAATAGGCAAGGTCTGGTTTTCATATCCTGACATAGTAACTTGTATCTCAACATTGTATATTATATAATGTACATAATTTTGGCTATTTTTCTTACATAATACAATTATCATTTATGTAAAATTTTTGTTTCTTAAAGACAAAATTGTGCGTTACTTGTTTATATTGCAATGGCTTAATTTGGTGATAATTTTTCCACAATATATTACAAATATGTACCAACAATAAGCCAAAGTGCTATGAGTTTCTGATTGCCATGAACCAGCTTGACCATAACTTCACTCTAAAAGGATATCATGACCTATAGTAATCTCTGCAAAATTATAAGTGATGGTATTATTTATGAGTAACAACACTTTCAAAGTTATTTTTGTCAGCAGTTGTCTTCTTTCTGAGAGAATAATTGTACTGAATGTAATGAGGCAAGTGCCTTTTTCCCCAGATGCTGTGATGCAGTTATATTTTTGGTAATCATATTATTGCATTCTCACATTCTCACTATGTAGTTCAAGCTGGTCCTGATCTCACAATCTAGTCCAGACTAGCATCAGAATCATGGTGATCCTCCTGCCTCAGCCTGCCAGCTTCTCAGTTTAGAGGCATGCACAACCATGTCTGGCCATCACTGTGTTTACCTAATACGCTGAAACAGTGGCAGGGAGGAAAATCTAACTCATGGGGGTATCAATCTGTTTTGTAAAGAGTGGAAGTTACTAAATTGTAATTCAGATTGTAGTATTTCAACAATTTTAGAGATAAATATGTACAGTAACCATGTATGCACTAGTTTACTCAATGTGGAAGAAGGTAAACATGAGATAACCACCTGTATCACAGTTAAAAAATTAAAACACACACTGTTCTCTCACTGCTGCCTGCCTCTTGAACTCATGTCTTCCTCGTGTGTACTTTTCCTTGTGGATCTTACCTGCCAAAATACCTCCTCAGGCCCCAGTCATGGCAATAGGCAGCCAGCAGAATGGTGAGGCGAGTGTCCCCTCTCCAGTGGCTGTGGAAACAGTACCAGCCAGAGCGGAAGAGTCCAGGGAAGTTTCACCATGCACCCCCAGCCGCACTTTGGTTATCTATGGTCACCTTTTTGGTGGGTTGGAAGATTCCAAAGGACTGAGACATGGTCAGTCCAGAGCCAGGGTATGTTTGAGAGCGTTGGAAGTGATAGACATGCCATCCGTCCCTCCATGAGTTGGCTAGGCAGGTGGCTTAGCTTTTCTTCACCATTTTCTGCCACATGGGGTAAGAAGCGGAAGTCCTCATCTCGTAAGTAGGGCAAGTTCAATACCCTGAAGAGGACATGAAGGAAGTGCTGACCTCTGTGTGTGCCATGTTCAGAGGCCCAGACACTACACCCTTCTCCCATAGCATCACCAAAAGTGTAAGTTCCCACCTCAGATGAGTCCTAGGAGGGTCCCCTGGATGTGCATGCAACACCTGCCATTCACCAGAAGGTAGAGGTACAGGAAGCCCTCGCCCAAGGAGGACAGCCGGGAGGTCTGCCCACTTCTTCCCAGTGTAGAGTATACACAACCTTCATAGCGATGGAGTTGTGCAAACTGAAAAAACAAAGCAAGAAGTGGGTGAGAGTGCGCACATGGCTGCTGTGGCTGTGGGATGACAGGGCTGACAACAGAGTTAAGCCCACAGGAGCGGCCCCAAATAGCTAGTATAGCCAACACCCTTCCCACACATGGAGTTGTGCAGGGAGTACTGAGAACAGTCTCACAGGCAGGTAAGTGGACTTGTAATGGTTGACACTGTGTGTCAACTTGAGAAGTTTAGGAGGTTAATGAAGTGACTCAGCAGGGTCCAGGGTCCTCACTCTGCAAACATCCCCATCCTGTGCTAGAGGAGGGTAGGGAGTTGGTGAGAGTGCTGTACCTCCCCTAGGGGATGGTAGTCTGCCTACAATATAAGGGAGGTTTGCCTGCTTACAATATAAGGGAGGAAAAGAGACGTGCTCTTACCCCACGCCATTTTGCCCTTGTTCCATTTCCTGTCTTCCACCACCTTGAGCCATTTACTCTGTACCATGCCACCGTGCCTTGGAGCCAGCTGAGTAGGGACTGAAACCTCCACAAACTGAACTAAATAAACATTTCTGTCCTTAAGTGTGGACATCAGGTATGTTTTCTCAGCAATCAGAGAAAAGTAACTGAGACACTGGTTATTGGCAGCAGTTTGCCTGGTTTTGGTGAATGCAGGTGACTTGCCAGAGTAAGACATGAATTCGACAACCTCTATGCTGAGGGAAATGGGTTTGTGCCAAGTGATGTTTGCTATGCAGTACAGTAGCCCCGGTGAAGAACTGAAAAGTGCATGCATGAAGGACGTGATCCTGGGTAGTAGACCAGCTCCACTTTCAGGAGAGTGGCAGCCCTTGTAGCCCCTAAAAAAGATCTCCCAGTCCATGAAGCTGTTGAGGTCTTGGCCTGGGTCTGTGGATTGAAGTAACTAACGTAAGGTGAGACCTACATGCACTACAGAGACTTTATCAGCAAAGGGAAAAAAGCAGGTGGACCCCAGGCACTGGACCAACTCCTAAAGGATATACAGTAGGGCTGCTCATTGTCAGCCAGCACCAAATTTGTACAGACCTGCTGACTGCTTCTTTACGTGTGGAGAAGGTAAACAGGCAGCCCTTGGACATGTTGCTGACTCTGACAGCAACTTTGCCCCAAGTGTCAGTACTGGCCAATGGGACTGAAAGTGAAAGCAGCACCAGTGAAATAGAAGGAAGAGCCTCTGCCTCCTTTCACACAGGCTCGGATGCAGGCTGAGGCACCAATTTAGTGGGGACCCTGGGGCAGCAGAGGCCACATGTGGAAATGGCTATTCATTGGTCCCCAAAGTATTACAGCATGTGTTAATGCTGGTAGATGCTAGAGCTGAGTCAAAACTAATTTACGGCCACTCAGACACTTTCAGGGCACCACTGTCCGGACAGCCCACCTGACACAGGGTGTGGGTACTTGGCTCCATTCCCTTATGATGTCTATGTTTGCCCACTTGCTGGGTATATCCTGGGAGTGGACATAATGATGGTGGTGCTCAGCTTGACACCACACAGGGTGAATTCTGCTTGTGAAACCAATGGCAAAAACAATAACCCAAGGGCATCCACACACAGACTCTCACATAGACTATGTGGGTTGTGTTCATGAGGCAATATGGACTCCCTGACATGCATGAGAAAACAGGACAGACTCTCTTGAAATTTCAGGAAGCAGGGTTGATATGTCCTCAGTGTAGCCCTTTGAATTCCCTGGCACGGCTCATGCTTGATGGGACAGGAGAATGACTGTGGATTACCAGGAACTGAATGAAGTGACTCCCCTGCTTCACGCAGCAGTGCCTATTGTTGTAGGCTTAGATTGCATCTGACTCTGACGCTGTGTCAATACCATTATATTGTGGGTTTAGCTAATGCCTTCTCCATTGCTATCATGCAGATAGGATCAAGTTGCCTTCACCTAGGAGGCAGTGGAGTTCCCACGTGTTGCCATAAAGCTATTTGCATAGTCCAACATTGTGTCATGGCATGGTGGCCCAGGATTTGGCCACCTGGGCCAAGCTCAACACTGTGTGAGGGTTTCATTGTATTTATATTTATATTCTATTTGTATTATGTTAACCTTTGATTGCCTTACACGTCTGGAAGCATCCCTCAGGATAGTGGACCCCACCGCGGACTATATCTCAAGGGCTGCTGCTCTGTGTTCTGGCTTGGGATGCCCAGGACTGGCACATAGGGTGTGGACTCTCATGGGATACTGCATTTTGGTAAGACTTATGTGAACATGATGAAACAACTAATTGGTAGTTTATCATGTTTCAGGACGTAAGCCAATTTTCTTTCTCGGAAATGACTTAGCACATGCCTTGATGAGAATAGCTGCTCTCCAAGGGTGACCTTCTGCTGTGGCATCTTGGCTCCACAAGAAACTGGACGGGTAAGACGCTGTACCAGGCAAGGTGTAGCACAGCAGTGGCACCTGGACTTGAATCCTGCTGAATCAAGGATGGTGGTAAAACTGTGTCCCCAGTGGGCACAGTTGACCCCTTCTATGTGAAGGGTGCCCACACATTTTGGCAGAATAAGGCAAGTTCCCCACCTGCTATAGCAATGGCAAGTGGATTACATTGGACCCTGCCTCTCTTGTAGGGACGTAGGTATGCTTCGATGACTGTGGATAGACACAGATGTAAGCTTTGCCTACCCCATTCCATCTGCTAACGAGGCCCATACCATGAAGACATCAGAATGGATGATGGCTGTATATGGGATGCACTAAGAATAGTGTCTGAACAGGGAACCCATTTCACAGGTGCATAGGTGCAACAATGGGTCAGAAACAATGATGTCACGTTGAACTTCCAAGAGCCCCATCAGCCACAGTTTGGTAGCACGATTGAGCGACATAGTGGTCTCCTTAAAACCAAACTGGTCTACTCAGCACCAAAGTTCATGGGGTGGGTACAGGTCTTACCTCAAGCACTCCAACAGTGCAATGACCCATCCCAAAATATAGGTGACAGCCCATTCTATCACCTCCTGAAAGCATAACCCATTCATCTGCACACTCTAAAGTATACCAGGGGCACTAAATCTCCCCATGTTACAATGGATACAGCCATGAGGCTGTCATCAGTGGACTTGGGATTGGCCTGCATATTCCCTGATGGGGACTGGGTGTTTCTCTTGGAGCTTGGGATGACGGTTTACTCATGCCTTGTCCGTGAACGTGGATCTCAAAGGCCTCAGTGTGCTCTCCACTGCATGCTGGAGCCACCACTCTGAAAGGCGGTGATGTTCTGGCTGTGTGGCCCATCCCCCTGCCGGTAGTAGACCCAGCCCTGACTCCCCTACCTCCAATAGCAGTGGGAACCTAGGTGTGGTATTGTAAGCCAGGGGATTAATGATTGCTACCACAATCCTATCTCGGGAAAAACATGTTGCCTGTATCTTTAAGAGTGGGATCACCATGTAATGGTTGGTCTTTCTGCCCCGTCCCTCTGACCAAGATGAGTCACACTAACAGTATTTTCTCCTTGACAAGTACATTTGCCTGTATACCCAACACTCACATTGTTGGGTATGCACTGAATTGACCAGTGCAGTTGAGGGTCACTTGCAGCATCCCTGCTCAACTGGACTGACTGGTGGCACAAAACTGAACTAGCTCTGCCTGGGTTCAGTGAAGGTAGGTGACTGAAGCACTGATCTGAAGGAGCATGATGCACCCAGAGACCAGTACCTGTTATGTACAATGGCTGGGGGCGGATAACAGGAAGTCCACTAAAACTGCTGGATACAGCCCTGCCTTCTATTCAACAGATGAACCTGGCAGTGTGCAATGGACCTGCAGGGTGGATACCCCTGGTGTCAGTAATTGTTAAATGCTGAATACTGGCACAAACAAGTGGTGTGATGGCCAGAAACTGAGTATGGTGCCTATCAATTGGCCCACTGTAGAAGCCTTATGTGTCTGTGGCAACATGGGGTGGTTGTACCTACCTAAAGTGGGCAAGTCACTGCACGTGGGGATTTCCATATGTCAAGGGCTCTTTCAATTCCGGCCTTGCAGACACACTCCTCAATTGGTATGCCATGTATCACAGTCAGCTCCACACTCAGTGCATGGCCTGGTGGTTTTCTCCAATGTCTTGCTGAGGCAGAATCCACAGAACCAACCCTCCAGGCTGAAATCCTGCTGAGCATATGCTGCGGACCCTACATGTGAAAACAGCAGGCTTTGATGTTGCTCATGGATGAGACATCACAAAAGAGAGAGGTGGTTTAGCAAAACCGCATGGAACTTTTTTTGCAGACTGCAGTGCAAGAAGGCACTTGTGCCCTCTTCAGGGGGAATGTTGTATTTCTATCCCTGCCCCGTAAGATGCAGGTACAAGCCCTGCAGGAAATGGATGTGGAAGTGTCTACCATCCAACCCTTGTAGGAAGACCAGCTCACTAAAGAAGGGAACTCTTGGGATGCACCTGGAGCTGATTAGCCATAAGCTGCCTTGTGGTGGCACTGGGATGCATAGTGTTCTGTTGTTCCCTGACTGCTGTGGTCTGTGCATAAGGGTTAGCTCTTGGGGCTGCTTGCAAGGGATGACATCCTCCTGATATATGAGGCATTGGCACTTGGTGAGTAAGTCCAGACGTATTGCTTCAGACCTCAAAACTTAGAGCAGATAAGGACCCCTCTGGCCAGCTCTGAAGATGCAACCCCAGTGTGTAGCACAGGCACAGACCAGGGAACTGTTATACAAGGTTGACTCAGCAGTAGACAACTACACATGCACTAGGTCACTAAACATGAAGAATGTAAATATGAGATAACGACCTGAAAGGGAGTTAAGCAATAAAGACACAGGTTGGTCTCTTGCTGCTGCCTGCCTTTTGAACTGATGTCTGTATCATGTGTGTTCCTTTTCTTCGGGATCTCACCTCTCAAAGTACCTTTTCATACCCCCCATGACACCAAAGTATCATAAAGCCTCTCCATGCACACACATATACTACAGTAGCTTCATGTTTTCATGGTCCCCTCCTTCCAAGAACCCAAACACTCTGTATGATCAAAGGACTGCAGTTCCCAGATACTCACACAACCCTGCCAACTATGGAATTCAGAATACTCTGGATGTTCCGTAAGGCCTAACTATTCAGAATGATTCACAAGGACTCTGCTACCCAGAACCCTCAGGGTGACCATCCTGAGAATGATGATACCCAGAGCATTCCACAGGCTACAGGATTGTAGTGTGCAAAACCTTCATGTGCTCCCTCAGGGAGGATGTAACCTTGGCAGGTTCCCACTAACTAATGTACCCAGTTCCCTTTGTGAAACATGCCCCAGGGCTATGATATCTGAAGTCCTTGGCCAGCGTCCAGTCTCCACCATAAAATACAGTATCCCAAATCCTCATTGTGCCACCATGGGATTACAGTGCCTGGAACATTTGGCATGATGTCCTCCCCATGAACTACCATACCCAGAATCCATGGTGTGGCCCATGACTGTAGCAATCAGGATCCTCAGCCAGTCTCCAGATTCATTGCCCAGGCTCTAAGGACTGCCACATGCTCTTACATATAGTGCATCTAGCCATCAGTGAGATATGCTAGGAAGTCCAAGACCCCTTGCTCCAGTGGGAGGGTCCAATTCAGGGTCTAGATTTCTATATTTCAAGACCATTATAGACACATTGAGCACATTTACCACTTCTGTACTACAGGTAAATAATTTCTTCAGGGTACCTTTTTTCAGAAATTATTTCACTTGTGCAGATCCCCTCCAAAAAAGAAAGAAAAATAAATTGGATTCCCAAGGAAGCAAAACTGAGGATTTTAATCCAAACTCTTACAAGTTTGGTGCCCATACAGAGCCAGGGACACACCAGATGAGAAGCTGTGTGTTTTTACTCCTAGCTCCATGGCCTGGGATCTGGTGTTCGCAGTGTATCCCCAACAATCTATTTCATCCCACAGCTGTTGCTTAGTCCACCGCCCTTTCCCTCTTATTCCTGCCTTCCTCTGTATTTCTCTCTGTAGTTACTGTTAGCATGTTGATGACCAAACTAGGAGTAAAGACTTGTTAGAGCAGGTGATGAAATATGGGCCAATTAAAAATATCTAATTTTCACTCATCTTTGGAATTGGTCTTTTAATGTTTGCAAGACAGAATTTAATTTTCAAGCTGTAACCCCAGCACATGGGAGGCTGAGACAGGAGATTAACCAAGAGTTCAAACTTCATGTGCTACTAGGGGAGTCCAAGGTCAGCATAAACTACATAGTGAGAGAGTGTCTCCAAAAAATTACTTTTAAACACAAGGGGCTGGGGGCTGTGGACGTGAAGCCTGAGTGAGCTGCCTTGGAATCCATATCCTTCTGACCTGCCCCGTCCAACACCCTCTGGAGGAACCTTGGACTCAGGAAGCCTGGGTGAGCTGTCTGGGTGCACATGTCCCCTGGCTCCATGCCCTGCTGACATCTGAGGAATGAATCTGAATCCCCAAAACCCTACAGAGATTTGAAAATACAAAAAGAAGATGTAAAATGCAATCTCAGCCAAACTCCCCACCAGGACAAGTCCAGGAAACATCAACATTGAAGAACATGGAAGCCACACACCTAAAATCTCTGAAATTATAGCAACTGAAGTAAACAGCCAACGACATCAGGATGTACAGGAAATCAGAAATCATTGCTCAGCTAAGAAATGACAGCCATAATGAAAGAATTCCTGGCATCTCAAAAGAGGACATAGATTACAAAAAAGAGGAGCACAGAAAAATGACTGAACCTTCAAGGAACAGTATAGAAAAGAATTAGAATGCATGAAACAGATTCAAAGAGATATTCTGCAATTTAAAAATTCCACTGAAAGCTGGAAGAACCACTTGAATGAAACAGAACATAGACTCTGAGACCTTGAAAACAGCACTGCAGGTAGTGAAAGAAAAGACCTCTCAAAAATAATGAAGGAACACCAAATAACATTTCATGAGCTGCCAGGTGAGGCAAAGATTAACAGTATAAGGCTATTAGGTATAAAGGAAAGAGCAAGAGACAGCATGAATGACATAAAAAGACTATTTTTAGCAGTACTAGCCGAAAATTTCCCACGCATGGGAGAAGAAACTTATATACATAAAGTGATGCACATAGAACCCCAATTAGCCATAACTAAAATAAATCTACATCCAGACACATAATGATCAAAATTGCAGAAATTGAGCAAAAGAAAAGGATATTAAAAGCTGTTAGAGAAAAGAAACAGATCACTTACAAAGGAAAGCCCATCAGAATCACGGCAGACTTCTCAACACAGACCACCAAGTCAAGAAGAGCATGGAGTGAAGTATTTCAGATCCCAAAAGAAAAGAACTTCCAATCCAGATTGCTTTACCCTGCAAAGCTATCTTTCAAAGTTCATGGAGAAATAGCATACTTCCATGGCAAACATCAACAGAAGAAATTCAGGAGCGCCAAACCAACCCTACAGAGTGTACTGGAAGATATTCTACAAAGGGTTAAAAATGACCACAATCTGAAGACCAACAACAGAAAAGAACTACTAAGCCAGGTAAGCAGTTAAACACAGGGGGAAAGTACAGAACCAACAGTGGGAAAATAACATGACAAGGATAAGTTAATACATGTCAGAAAAAAACATTAATGTAAAGGGCTTCCATTCACCAATGAAAAGAAACAGACTGGCAGAATGGATCAAGAAACAATATCCAACAATATGCTGCATACAAGGAATGCATTTAACTCAAAAGTAAATCCATAGATTTGAAGTCAAAGGATGGAAAACAATATTCCATGTGACAGGAACTGAGAAAAAAAACAGAGTAGCTAAGCAGTTTGAGACTAGGTGAACTTCAAACCAACAGCAATCAAAAGAGATAAAGAAGGTTACTAAATCTCATTAAGGGAAAACTTCAAAAGGAAGAGATAACAATCCCAAATATATACACACCAAATGTAGGAGCACCCAATTATATAAGCCATTTTAACAGACATGAAAAATCTAAGAATTAAAAGCACTATTATATCTAGGCATTTCAACGCCCCATTGTCAGGAAGAGGTAGATCAACTACACACAAAATTAGCAAAGTAATAACAGAACTAAACCAAATGTGTGAACAAATGAACTTAGTGGACCTTTACAGAGTATTCCACACAACAACAGTAGAATCCACATTCTTCTCAGCTGCACATGGGACATTCTCTAAAATAGATCACACGCTAACACATAGCACATGATTAAGCAAATGCAAAATAATTGAAAGTGTCCATACATGTTATAGGGCAATAATGCAATGAAACTGGAAATAAATGATAAAAGAAATTGCAAAATCTCCATAAACACATGGAAATTAAATAACACCTTCATGAACAACCAATTGGTCACAGAAGAAATTAAATTAGAGAAGGACTCAGGAAGATGGCGACCGGGTGAGCAGCAAGGGAGCGAACCTCCTTAATAAACACCACCAGCTCGAGACAGACTTGGTGAGCGTGAATGCCGGAACCTCGGCTGGGAAGTTTAAACTGGGCGTATTTCTCTGAGATGCCGGGGGAGATGTGGTAGGGCGGACCAGGCTGCCGGGGCGAGACGTGGGAAAGTC
>PVLD010031007.1:0-16213 GCA_004027595.1 Dinomys branickii
GCACTTTAACCTTGCTTTTTTCTTTTAACTTCTTTCAGGAGAGCAGAGCCTGTGGCCATTCCCTGTCTGGCTCGCTTCTCCCTCAGTTTTGAGGCTTGTCATGAATTTTTAAGTAAGCGTTTTATCCTTTAGGGGAAGAAACAAGTTAATTTCCTGCTCATTTCAAAACCGTAGCCCTCGAGCGCCCTCCATGTTTCAGGCATGTGCTGCTCGCATGTGTGTGGAGGGGGTGCCTGCCCTCCCTCCTACGCTCCCCCCAGAGTTCCCCAAGTCCCTCGTCTGCTTCTGCCATCCTTCGTGCCCGAGAGTGCCCTCCGCCCCAGTCACTCCTGATCTGAAGCCAAAGATGGTGGGAGGGGCGGGGCAGAGCCGCGACCTTGGCCTCTGCGAGAGAAGGAAGCTGTGGTGGAGAGAGCAAGGCTGGAGCCCAGGGCTCGCCCCGGCCCGCCCCCAACAGGGGAGAGCGGGATTGAGCTGGGGGCCGCACTGGTCAGATTCCTAGACATCGCCCCCTAGAAGCCAGACTGGGCCTGAGTGAGAAGGGGGCAGTTCCCTCTCTAAATGTAGCATTGACTCTGGCCCTGGTCCCTCCCGTCCCCGTCCCCCGCGTCCCAGGCCAGCCTCGCGCAGTTGGACCCACTCCTGTAGCCCAGCGTGCCCTTCCTCATACTCGATACCTCAGCCAGGGGCCGAGACACAGAACTTGAACAGAGGTCCTGCCCCTCCACCCCCAGCGCGTTTCTGCCCAGTCTGGCTGCTGTCAGTATTGTCCCCGAGAACTGGACGGACTCCGTTTACACAGTGCAGGGGTCTCTGGGGACCCCCGGCCCCTTCCCACCCGAGCTGCCCTGTTCGCATCGCACCAGTGTCGGTGCACCCCTGGAATGTCTTGCCCCCCTGCCGAGGGTGGGCCGGCGAGGGGGCCCGGCGCGGGGCTGCCTCCCTCCCCGCAAGCGCCGTGGCCGCACCTCTGCTGGCTCCCTGAGGCCTGGGGCGCTCGTCCCAGGCCTCGCTTTTCTCACAGTCCCTGCCTGGCCTCTGTCTCTGTGTCTTGCTTCCCCGACTCCCAGATCCTGAACCATTTCAAGGCTTCCAAATGACCATTATTGGTGAGAAGGATTGTGCAGCTTTTAGTTGTTACTTTTGTGTTCAAAGCCAAAGGGCCTTGCAATGCCCCTCATGCCCGCCTCCCTTCCCTCCCGTCCTCCCCGGTACGACAATCAATGTGACTTCTCTCAAGGGCTGCTGCCCCCACTCCAACCCCGCTGGTTCTACAAAGCTGCCCCCAACTTGAGTTCTTTCTCCTCGGATCCTCGCGTTCTACCCCCTCCCTCATTTTGGTGCTGGGAATCAGGTGGTGGGGGCCCGGGGAGCAGGGAGGTGGGTTCTGGGGACCAGCTGGGGTATCAGTCGTGTTCTCCTTTATCTGCTTAGCGACGACGACAGGAAGACTGAGTGTTCATCAGGAGCCCGTTGTTCGGTTCCGCTAGATGAGATTTCTGGCGGCTGTTCCCTGCTGCCCCTCAGCATGTCAGCAGTGTGGGGGGCGGAGCCCTCTGTCCCTCCTCATGTGTCTGTGAGGAGGCCCAGAGGGCCCGCAGCCTCCTCTCCTTATGCCAAAGGAAACCCTGCACCCCTCCCGGGCTCCCCAGCCCCTGGTGTTTTTGAAGCATTCTGACCATTCTCATGGCCACTGCATATTTATTTTAATGTTAAGATTTTTTTTTTAACCTCTTTGACTTAAACGGGTGTGGAGAAGTAAAACAGGCAGATGCCCCCCAATCTCAAGGGGTAGGGCAGGGAGGGGCACCTCCTCCCCCCTCCCCTCCCCCTCTCCCTCTCCCCACCGCAGCTCTAAAGCACTTGCTTCAAGTAATAAGCACTTTTGTGAGAAGGCCTGTTTGGAGTGAGGGCCTGGGAGCAGCCCCAGGTCCCAGCGAAGGAGGCAGAGCGAGGGCGACATAGGAGGCAGACTGTGAGTCAGAGGGCGAGACGGAAAGAGCCAGTTTTTAGTTTCTGATTGGGCGGTGGCTTTGGTAGGGTTGTGTACTATACTTCAGCAAAACAAATGGCACAAACTGTGGGTCCCAGGACGGACCGCAGACCCGGGTCACTGCCACTGTCCAGCTGAGACTGATGGGCCACCTCCCCCATCCCGTGGCCCCCTGAGCCATAGGACTGCTGAAAACCACTGAATGTACAGCCCAGGCTGGGGTAGGGGCGGCCCCTGGGGGAGGGGCTCCTTTTGTTTGGTGCTGTGGGGTGGGAGAGGTGAGAGGAGGGACTGCCACCCCACGCAGGCACGTGCTCCTGGGGGTGGCGGGGCTGAGGGGGCCGCTCCCTCTCCGACCCGGCCATGGCCCTCTTCCCTCCTCACCCGTATCCGTTTTGACTGTAAGTCCAGCTCACCTTTGCCTTCAATATGTAACCAAAGGAAAACTCAATACTGTTTCCACCGCTGTCTGCCCACCCGAGCACCTTCTTACTCCCTGGACTTGGAAGGGGAGAGGAGGCTGGGGGTGGGGTGGGTGGGGCCAGAGTGAGCGGTTCTACAACTGTACCCCCAACCTTCTCGTGGCCCTGAGGGGCGGCTGGGCGTGGTGCACTCTGCATCTTCCGCTCTTGCACGCGAGTGTCCCCGAGTGTCCCCTCGTGGAAAGGACTCCAGTGACTGCTCCGGGGAGGCCCCTTCCTCCGCCCCTTCCCGCCATTCATCCCCACAGTGTTCCCCCCACCTCCCTCCCCACCGCAAAGGAAAATAGCCTTACAGACCCCAGCCCGGAAAGCCTGCTCCCGGGGCGAAGCTGTACGGCCTTCCCGCCGAGTCTGAAGCCTACCTTTTGGAAAGGAGGGGCGAGGAGCAAAGCGGCCCCTTCCCCTCTGACTGTGGCGGCTCCGGCCCTCCGTGGCCTTGGCCCAGGCTGGGCAAGGGCGGAGGTGAGGAATCTTTGAGGACCAAGCCCAGTGGTCTGGGAGGACGGAGGGAGAGAGGGACTGGTCTGGCTTGGGGACTCCCTCCTCCCCGACCCAACCCATGGAGACCCGACCCCTAGAGAAGCGACCAAATCCCAGAGCTGGGAGGGGGCTGGGTGGGGAGGGTCTGCTCTTTGAATTACTTGAAGGTACTGATTCTGAGGCTGCTGTTGCCCACATAGGTGTGAGGGGACACTGTCACTGCGTTTGGGAGGGCAGAGGGCGGCGGGTGACCAGAGGACCTGTCCTCGCCCTCGCCCCTGCCAGCCCCTGGAGGGTGGGGAGAGCCCCCCCCCCCGTCTCCGCTCTCACCCTGGGCACCCTCTCCAATTGCACTAAAGTAGCTGTTGTGCCAGCCTCACCCCATGCCAGGGTGGGGTCTCTGCTTCCAGTCTCTCCCCGCCTCTGCTCCCCCCCAGACAATCTCCTCGTTCCACTTGTATTCCTGGATAGCTCGGCTTTGTGTGTGTGTGTTGGGGGGTGGGGTGGGTCTGGCAGGGGTTCGGGAAGGGCTGGGGAGAGACGGAGGACGAGTCCTCTGCCCCCTTCCTCAACCCTGAGCCGCAGAAGCCTGGGAGGGAGAGTGCCTCCTCGCGCCGTGTCTTGCAGATGTGCCAAAATGGGGAGGGTGGGGAGGGAGGGTGCCTGGCAGAGCAGCCCCGGGCGGCGCTCTCAAAGCAATACAGCTCCCCTGCCGGGGCGGCAAGACAGGGGAGAGGGTTGGGGGGGACCTGGGGTTCCCCGTGTACAGCTGTGTATATGCAGGGGTGTTCTGTCTGGTACCCGCCGTGGGCATCTATGTGTGTGTGAACCCCCCTCCCCCTGCCCTGCATGACCTGTGATGCTGCAGACACCTCCATCCTGTGTGCAGGCGTGCCGGGGCGCGGGGGCAGGTTCGTGTCCTGTCGCGCCCTCCACCCTGTGACCCGTGTACTCGGTTGTAGGAAGTAAAGAGAACTGAGCACAATTGACTGGGTTCTAGTTGAATCTTTCTCTAAGCAATTTGCCCATCCCTGCCCTGCCCCTGCCCCGGATCCACCCGTGGTGCTAGTGTTGGGGTCGGGGTGTTTCATGCTGGTGGGCAGCAATAACGGGCAGCTGTGCGCAGAGGCCTGCATCCTCGGGGTGCTGAGGGCACCAGGAAGAAGTGGGCCCTCGGTGCATTTGCTCCCCTCCCCGTTCCCTGGGCTAAAGCACAATGCTCTCCCTGAAGATGGACGCACCCTGCCCCCTCCAGGCCTCCGCTCCTGTCCTCCCCCAACCTGCTTTGAGCCCTCCCGCCACACCCCGGTTTTCTATGCTGTTTTGGTGCAAGTACAACTGTCGTAGTCATGGCTTTGGGATGGGTTCTGTTTATTAAAATCCTGTTGCTCCTACTGGCCCTGTGTCCCGCCTCCATTCCTGTGGTGGGGGGAGGAAGGGCACTCTGGACCCCTTGCCACCTGCCCCCTCAGCTATCAGGGAACAGGGGCACCAGCTGCTCCTCCAGCAGCGCTATGGTGAGCATGAGGCCGCCGCCCAGCAGCAGCCCCAGCCCTTGCAGTAGTGTGTGGAGCACTGGGAGGGGCTCAGGAGGACGAAGCAGGGCTGGTAGCTGAAAGAAAGCAATACTGAGTCTGGCCTCTTAGCCTGAGAACGCGGCGCGAGCATCGCCCCCCAGCAGCACCCTTTGGTCCCGCATCAGACTCCGGTGGGCCTGTGGGCCAGCACCATCCGGGACCTGCAGTGGCTGCGGAGGGGCTGGTCCTTCCTTCCTCCAGACCCGCCCCGCCCACCTCCTCATTTCTCCGCCCTCCCCACGCTGCTCACCATGTCCACGAGGGCCACGTAGAGGAAGACCCCAGCAGTGACACCAAACACCCAGGGAGTGAGGGGCATGGGGCCCACGCTGAGCCCCACCCCGAGGGCTGCACCCCCCAGCCCCAAGGCTCCCGACACAAGGCTCAGCAGCAGCAGCTTCTGGAAGGACAGGCCTGCCTGGAGCAGCACCGCGAAGTCACCTGTTGGGGACAGGATGGGACAGGAGGGAAGAAGCCGGGGCTGCCCCTCCGTTACCCACCAGCCTCCAAAGTTGCACCCTGGGAAGTCTCCTTCCTGGAGCCTACCCCACGTGTGCCCTTCCTACCCAGCTCGTGGGGCAGCTCGTGGCAGAAGACTGCCAGGGTGGTGCTGAGGCCACTGGAGAAGCCGTCGGAGAAGGCAGCGCCTGCGGGCGTGGTGGGGGGCTCAGTGCGGAAGTCTAAAACCCTGGCCCCTGCGTGTGTTCCACTCCCACCTTACAGCCCTCCTACCCCCGCCAGCAGTGAGGGCCCTGGCCCAGGGCCAGCCCCGCCCCGCACACCTATGGCCAGCCCGTCGGTGAGGTTGTGCAGACCATCTCCCAGGAGGACCATCCATGTGATGTTGGCACCACTGCCACCCTGGTTCCTGTGACTGTGGCCTTGGTGTCCAGGAGGGGCTGGTGGTGGTGGGGACTGGCTGTTCTGCTCCCTCTGGCCGCAAGCCCCTGGCTCTGCACGAAAAACAAGGACAGGCATTGGGAGCTGCGGGTGACAACTGTGGGCTGAGACCGAATCCTCTTTCTCCTCTCGTCACCTGGAGCTGCCTGCAGGGGCCAAAGGACCATCCCGGTGCTGTCTTCGGGGTCTGGGTTCGGTGTTCTGAGAGGCCTCTCTCGTGTGCAGCATCTCTGAAATAGGAGGGGATCCCTCCTGGTGGGGGAGGCAGCAGAGCCAAGGGCTGAGGGGAGGCCAGGCCACCAGCTGGGAAAATGAGCACCTGGTCCCACCTCTGGCACCCTCTTCCAGCCTGGTGCCTCCCCCATCTCTTGTTGACTTGCACTTGGGAGAGGAACCAGACATCTGGGTTTGTGCTCCTACGGTGCCCCTCCCCACTGTGTCAGAGGACAGGTCCTACACCAAACGTCAGACAAGCCCTCAGGATGCAGGAGTGCACGCTGCCCCTCAGCTCCTGGCTCCTCTGCCAGTTCTTGGCGAGGACTCTGGTCTCAGCAGCGGCGGAGAAAAGGGTGTCACTTACTGGCCGGAGCCCCCTGTGCCGGAAGAGCGCTAGCATGTTCTCCAGCAGGAAGAGCAGGAAGAGGCCTCCAAGTACTGTCAGCCCTGGACCCAGAGCCTCCTCTGGTCGCCCGCCAGGTCCTGTGTGCTGCCTTCCCTGTGCCTGACCAAGAAGAGGCAGGGTAGACCCAGAAAGCCCCTGTACCCAGTAGCACCCCTCCCCCTGGTAGGTCGCTGGCCTCCACTCCTGTACTCTTCTGGGAGGCAGCCCTGGGCCACAGCCTGAGGCAAGGGAGTAGGATACTACGGGGAGTGCAGCAAAAATGGGGAGTGGGCAGCTCCGCTTGGAGCAGGCTGGATCTCAGAGGCCAGCTGCGGCCGGGGCCAAGGGAGGGGCTTCACGTACGTGTGGCAGCAGGTGGAGCAGTGCGTCCCCGCAAAGGGTGCCCACGGCCAGGGCACCCAAGAAGCCCAGCAGGGGCCGCAGCAGATGAGGTCTCAGGAGACGCAGCAGCAGCAGGGACAGGGGAGCAGGGAGGCTGAGCAGCAGGACTGCCAGGGCGCTCTGAAGCAGGGCTGGGGAGAGCAGGGCTGCGGTTAGGCCAGGGCTGGGCCCAGAGGCGAGGCGGGGCCCCAGGAGCCCCCTTCCTTGACACGGAGCCCACCCCCAGCAGGACTCAGGGCACTCCCCGCTGCTCTCACCCACTGACCAGGCAGTAGGTCTCCTGGAGGCGCTGGGGCTGGGACTTGAGTGCAGACGCGACTGTCGATCTGGTAAAGCAGGGCAGGGCACAGCAGAGCGAACTGCCGCGGGGTCAGAGGGGCTGCCGGGCTCAGGCCAAAATTGGCCAGCAGCTGGGAGCCGTTCAGGCACTGGGGAGTTAAGCAGCAGGCCGTGTTAGGGGTCCCAGGAATGACGCAGGGCCATCCACCTGTCCTCCTGCTGCACGGGCTCCCGGCTCCCCGCGTCCCCTCGCTCACACTGGTCGGTGGTCTGTCAGGGACTGGGGACAGGCTACAATCACGGTGCCTTAATTACTCATGAACCTTCAGTCCA
Organism: Dinomys branickii; assembly: GCA_004027595.1. Taxonomy (NCBI): domain Eukaryota; kingdom Metazoa; phylum Chordata; class Mammalia; order Rodentia; family Dinomyidae; genus Dinomys; species Dinomys branickii. The sequence goes on from PVLD010031007.1 coordinate 7,048, forward strand.
CTGCAAATACCCGACTCAGTGCGAACTGGTGCCAGTGGACACTGCCAGCCATTTCCCTCCCGACCCTAGAAATCTTGCTGGTTTGCTGACAGAATTGATTGAAAATCCAGAGCCCTCCATGCCAGAACTCTGGCAGGGGAAAGAGATGCCTGAAACGTTGTCTAGCGCCCTCTCACAGCTCTGCCAGAGGTGCATCCAGCCTTGGCCACATTGTTTTGTTTTTTCTCTGTCTCCGTCTCTCCCCTGCCTCCCTTTCTCTGTGTGTGTGTGTGTTGTTTTGTCTTTTTGAGACAGGGTCTCACTATGCAGTTCAGGATGGGCTTGACCTCACTTTATCGCTCAGGTTGGTCTCAAACTTCCAACAATCCTCTTGCCTCAGCCTCCTCCCAAGTGCTGGGATAACAGGCATGAGCCAACACGCCTGGCTCAAAGTGTGTGTGTTTTAAGGTACAGTCTATCAGTTGTCTAGACTGGCCCCTAGCTTGAGATCCTTCTTCGCCCTTCTAAGTGGTTGGCTCTACGGGTGACCCCACAGCCCTGGGCATCAACCTCGGCTTGAGTGCTTCCTGCAGCAGGGCACTCACTGGGCTTGCTCAGGGTGAGGCTGTGTCGCCCACCCTCTTGTGTACATGGAACAGGGGCACAAGTGCACCGTCCTCCTAGATAAATCAGCCATTAACACCTTGCAGGTCTCCTCCAGAAAACCAAGCCCCAATCCTACTGCTTCTCTGGGCTTCTTCTCTGGATTCTCTGCTTTGTCAAATGTAGCCCCTAACCTAGGCTCACTGGAGAAAAACATACCTTAAAGCTACACTGGGATTTGTTTTTAAATTTTTGAGACAAGATCTTGCTAAGTCATTCATTTATCCAGGCTTATCTCTGGGTTTTTGTTTTGTTTTGTTTAGATTGGATCTCATAATGTAGTTCAGGCAGGCCGCGAATTCACTACAAAGGCCAAATGTTGGGATTATAGGCATGCACCACCAAGCCTGGTCTGGGATTTTAAGTCTCTATGACTCTGAGCATTTCAGACTCACATCCTCATTCAGGTGGTCAGCCAATGAATGGTCCAGCAGCAGAAGCCTGTGAAAGAGGTCTAGGCCCGAGGGAGCTGGTCCCTGGGGTATGTGGGGAGATTTTGACTCTTCCAGGTCACTCCACCCGGAGGATCCCAGAGGCATCTGTGCCCAGACATCCACACTCAGCTGAGGGCCCTGCAGCCTGAAAAAGACGACATGTGAGATTCACTCCTGGCCTCACACACCTGCTGGAGAAGTTAGTTCCCTGCGAGCTTAGTGGGCAGGAGGACCAGCCACTGGCTAGATTTCCTGAGCCCCAGAAACCGCACATGTCATCCATGGAAGAGCTGAGTGCAATTAGTTACAGGAAGATCCAGGAATGGGCGCGCCAGGGGGAGGGGAGAGGCCAGAAATGCTCCAAACTGGGAGCCAAGATGGCCTGGAGACTTTGGACGCTGGACAGAGAGTAAGGGATTAGGGCCTGGGGGTTAGGAGGAGAGGCTTGGAAGACAGCAGAGGCAGGAAAGCACCTTAGAGTCGTAATTCAGGGCCTGTGTTTAAGAAGCCAGCAGCGGCCATCTGATCCGAGCCCTAAGCAGAGCTGGGACACGGCCTTGGCAGAGAGGGCAGGGCTTACCTGTGCGTCAGGTTGTCTCCGGGTGGGGGTGCAGCGCGGCCAGTTGGAGGCCCGTGGTGTCCCAGGCGGATTCCCTGAACTCGGCCCAGCCCCAGGCTGTGGAGAAGCCGAGCCAGGCCTGTTGCGGTCAGTGTCCCGTTCTCACCATACAGGCCAAAGAGCTGGGCCAGGTAATGGTTCTGCTCCTGCTCTGCAGGGCCCAGGTTGGGGACGGAGCCCCCTACCCAGCGCAAGACCACCACAGCGCACAGGCCGGCCAGCAGATGCCGCGCCAGGGGCCCCATTCTGGGGGGTGGTAAGTTAAGAGGCTTCAGTTCCAGCTGTTATTCCTCCCGGAACATCCTGAGGACTGGGCCTGCAAGAACAAGGAGGAGCAGGTCAGGGCCCTGCTCTGCTCTCCAGCCCGGACCTCCACTCCTTGTGCCTACTCCCTCCTGTGTCCAGCGGCGGCCTCTGCTTGGCCTCTGGCCTCCCCCGACTGGCTCCTCTGAGCAGCCTCTTGTTTGCCAGTCCTTGAGCACCTTCCTGTCCCACTGTCCCAGAGCCTGATGGAGCTGACCATCCATCCTTGGTCCCTCAGACTCCACCCTCCACCGTCCCCAGGTCTCCATCCCCCTCCCTTCCCTGGCCTCACCCTTCCTGGCAACGGGGCTTGTTACCTCAGGTCCTCAGCAGGCCTTGCCTGGACTTTGAAGGGTTCCTGAGTCAGGGAGGGGACACAGAGCTAAGCTTCCAGGTGCAGTGGAGGCCACGTCAGAGGCCTGAGGGCAGGCTCCCCTGCTGGCCCACCTGCCTGGGGCGGGGCCAGGGGTGGGGCCAGTGTGGGAAGGTTCTAGGGAGAGGAGTTAATAGTTCACGGCCCTCCAGGGTAGGGGTCAAAGGTCAGCGTATGCTGGGTCCCCAAGCAGGGATCACCCTCTGCCTTAAGAAAGACACATGGCTAAGAGCCTGTGCCTGGTTTTTCCACTTAAATAATTTATTTCTAGCCCAGTGGATGTGGTGGTGCACACCTGTAATCCCTCGGAAGGTGAGACATGGATTGAGTGTGAGTTCGAGGCCAGCCTAGGCTAGGTAGTGAATTCTTTTCTTTGTTTTTTTTGGCTTTTTTGAGACAGTCTCATTATGCCATTCAGAGTGGTCTTGAACTTACTTTGTAGCTGGTCTCCAACTTGCAACGATCCTCCTGCCTTAGCCTACGGAGCACTGGGATTACAGGCGTGCACCACCACGCCCAGCCACGTAGTGAATTCAAGGACAGCCCAAACCACACAGGAAAACCCTGTCTCAAAAACAAAAAAAACACCGAAAAATACAACAGAAAATTCTCTCTAGCCCTAACTTAGCAGCATTTTCCTACGTATACCCTGACGCCACACACCTTCCCCTTGGTACTGAGCTTCCTGTCCGCAGCCCCACCCTCATGTCCCCAGGAAAGTTGGACCCAGCTGCCCCTGAGCTGGAAAAAGCAGACAAGCAATAAGCACAGATGCAGGAGCGAGGAAAAAACTGTTCCCAGCAGTTCTGCACCCAGGAAGTAAAGGAGCCAGGGCTCTGGGACCAGGAATGAGGAACTGGAAGCCCTGCTGGAGAAGGGCAGTGACTCCGACCCCTGCCTGAGGTCGGCCACGGCTTAGGGTCAGTGGAACACAATCTGCCCAGGCAGCTGGTGCAGGGGCCTGCAGAGGATGGCATTACCTGACAGCAGGAGACGGGAGACGGGAAAGACGGAAAGACGCCCAAAGGAAAGGGGACCTAGCCTTCTTGTGGCAGGCGAGCAAGGGTCACCTGCGGGAGGGAGCATGGGAGGGGAGCTCCCTTAAAGGGGCAGGCCTGCTTGGCCTAGGCCTCCCTGCCAGTAACCTGCCTATAACCTGTCTCCCAGGGACGCCATGCCTAGGGAGTCACTTCATAGGGAACACACTTTCCTAAGTGCCTGACTGCTGACTTCACCCACTTCCCAGAAAAAGCAAGAGTCCAGTGCAGAGTGGGAACATTTATTAGGAAGGATTTCATTTAGATGCTTATATCACTGTGTTTCTAAAGAGAGAGAAGGGCTAGCGGAGGGCCCGAGTCCTGGGGGACAGGCAGCTCCTGCTGGACGGGTGAAGGATGGCTAAGACCACTGCTGGACACCCTTCTGGGAAGTTTAGTGGCTAAAATACTGCTGCCCTAACCCCTCCGATCACAAAGCCAGCTGCTCAGGGAGGACGGTGTGCTGCTCCAGCAGATTCTGGGGCAGCGGCTGCAGCTGGGGGAAGGGGGAGGAAGGGCGGCCCGCTATCTCTTGCTGCTCCTGCGGGTTTCTTTGCCGTTGCTGACAGGGCTGCTGGAGGAGCCGGGCAGGCCACCGGCCGTGTGGTTGGGCTGGCTTCGGGTGATCCGGGTGCTGGGCGGGTGGGCGGGAGAGTGAGGGGGGTGTGGGCCTCCACCAGGACCTGGCGGGGTGCTCAGTCCATTCCCATTTTGGCTTTCAGAGGCTAGCAGCAAAAGAAACACAGAATTAGACACTTCCAGTACCACAGGGTCCCCCTCTGGGGCCCACCTCCGTGCCCCAAAGAGTGGCATGGTCTTTGCCACGCACAACTGCATGCTGAGGGCAACTGGACCCCATACAAAAGATGCGGGTTGTGAGTATGAATGGGAGCTCAGGGAAAGCTTGAGCATTTTGGAAATGGTGGCATGAACCTTGGTAGGAAATGTTTCTCTTACTCATCTTTGTATCACCAAGAGACCTAGAATTAGCTAATTCCAAAACTCAAGGAGCTCTCACAAAATGCACCCTGACCAAGGTGACTGGAAAGCTGGAGGAGTGTGAGAAAGAGCTTTAAGTTTCTGTGTTAAAAGGTAAAAGTGTGTGTGGGGGGGGCACTCGGGGTGTTGTTCAGTGAGAGTGTGTGTCTAGCTTATGTGAAACTCTGGGTTCAACTGTAAAAAAAAGAAAAAGAAAAAAAAATAATTAGGGCAAGGTGGTGCACACCTGTAATCCCAGCCCTCTGGAGGCTGAGGCAGGAGGATCACTGTAAGTTCAAGGCTAGCTTGGGCTGTGTAGTAAGTTCAAGGGTAGTATAAACTACACAGTCTCAAACACAAGAAAAAAATAAAACCACAGCCAGGCACGGTAGTGTACACCTGTATTCCCAGCACAAGGCCAGCCTGCACTACATAGCAAGCCCCTGTCATAAAACCCAAAAAAACACCACCTCCCCCCCAAACAAAAACAAAGTGGGAACTTAAAACATTTTTAAATATATGTTCATTTTAGAAAATATATCCGGGCATGGTGGTGCACACCTGTCATCCCAGCACTCAGGAGGTTGAGCCAGGAGGACAGCTGTGAGTTCCAGGCCAGCCTGGGCTACATAAGTTCAAGGCCAACCCGAACTACAGAGACCTTGTCTCAAAAAACAAGGACTGGGGATATAGCTCAGTGGCAGAGCTAGCATGCACAAGGCCCTGAGTTCAATCCCTGGTACCACACACACACGCACACACACAGACACACACACACACACACACACACACACACACACACACACAAATAGATAGCCAGGAATGGTGGCGCATGCCTGTAATCCCTGTACTCAGGAGGCTGAGGCAGGAGAATCCTTGTGAGTTCAAGACCAACTAGGGCTACATAGTGAGCTCAAGGCCAGCCTGAACTGCATATTGAGACCCTGTCTCAAAAAAGACAAAAAAAAAAAAAAAAAAAAAAGATAAACACAAGCAAAAACTCATTATACTTGCTGCTCCCCAAAATAGAATATAATAACAAGTTGCATTTCATTCATTAATTACAGTGCCGGGGATCAAGGCGTAGTGACACTATAGCCTCACGTGCTCTGCATAAGCACCGCCGCTGGCATCCAGCTGCCTGTACAGTTTCAGGGCTCGACTAGAACCGGCGTGTGGGTGACTTCTCTGAGGTCCTGTAACTGTGCCCACCGCTATCGCCACACCTAACAGGAAACTACAATCGCTATCTGCACATCTGCCTCCTGCATAGACTACAAGCCCCTAAAGGCAGGTGCTGCGGTTTATTTCTTGGCACCTGGTAGCTGCTTCATAAATGCTTGTTAAATGAAGAGCCCTGCCCCTCACAAACACAGGGAACCACAAACTCTAAAAGCCGCACAGATTGTTGGTTAGTGCAAACCTTGTCCCTGCTGGGCCTTGCTGCTTGACCAGATTAAGCGACCAGCCAGGCACTTGTGCCACTGAGCTACATTCTTGGCTGTTCTTTATTTTTTTTTCTGGTACCGGGAATCGAACTCAGGACCTTGCACTTGCCCACATTAAGATATCAGTAGCCTGAACTAAAGAATAATGTCTTACAGGGTCTCACTATGCACATCAGGGTGGCTTTCAGCTCACTATGTAGCCCATGCTGGCCTCGAACTCATAGTAATCCTCCTGCCTCAGCCTCCCAAGTGTTGGGATTATAGGTGTGTACCACTGCCCCCTGCTTATCTAATTTTTTTCAATTCACAGAAGATACTGAATGTGCAGATGTCAATGTTAAGTTTTTATACCATCCATAATTTTTATTAAACTTTTTCTAGCTGGGCATGGTGGCACACGCCTGATATCTCAGCACTTGGGAGGCAGAGGCAGGAAGATCGCCTTGAGTTCAAAGGCCAGTCTGGGCTACACAGTGAGCTCAAGGCCAGCCTGAACTACATAGTGAGACCCTGTCTCAAAACAAAATAAAACTAAACAAAAAGCAAAAATAATGTTTCTGTTCTTTAGTAGATGACAAAGTGAATAAACAGATGGCAAATAAATTTTAGGGCCAAATAGGTTTAGATTTACATTACTAAAAATATTTCTGTTCCAGCAAGAGGATTGTAACTTTGAACCCAGCCTGGAGAACTTAGTGACTTAGTGAGACCCAGTCTCAAAATCAAGAAAGGCTGGAGAGGGGCTGGGGATATAGCTCAGTGGCATACCGCCTGCCTGGCAATTCCCGGTACCACCAAAAAAACCCCAAACAAACAAAAAGAAAGGCTGGAGAGATAGCTCAGTGTGAAAGGCCTGGGTTCGGTCCCCAGTAGTACAGAACAATTAATTAAATTATTAATTAATTTAAAAATTTTTAAATGGGCAAGGGTGAAAATCTCTGACTTCAGTCCCCCGTACTCTCCCCCAGAAACTGCAAATGACAGAGTCACAGATTCCTACAAATACGTAACAGTCACTTTTCTTTCTCTTTTCGTTTTTTTGTGTTTTGGGCCTGGGACTGAACCCAGGGCCTTACCACTGAGCTACACCCTTAGTCTCAAGAGTCATCCTTTCTTTTGCAAATATAGCTGCTAATCTCTGTGGTAGAATAAAATGTTAGTTTGTGATTATATTATCAGGGTTCTGTACAGAGTCAGAAACAACAGGCTGGGGATATAGCTCAGCGGCACAGTGACTGCCTGGCCATGGCAGGGTCCTGAGTTCAATTCCTGGTACCAAAAAGAAGAGAAACAATAGAAGGTGTGCACACTCACGCGGGGCATAACATTTCAGCCAGCCACGGACCACATGTACAATGACGGTTCTCTAAGGCTCTAATGAAGCTGAACAATTCCCACCTAGGGACACCACAGCCATGGTAATGCAGCACGGTGCATCGCAATATGTTTGCTGTGAGGCCGGCGTAAACTTACTGAGCTGCCAGTGGTATAAAAGTATAGTGCGTGTAATTATATATAGTACGTAATACTTGGTAATAAATGACTGTTAGTGGGTTATGTATTACTATACTATGCTTTTCATTGTTTACTTCAGAGTGTATTCTTTCTACTTATAAAAGAAAAACATTAACCATACACAGGCCCAGGCAGGTCCTTCAGGTGATATTCCAGAAAAGGAGATTGTTGCCTGAGAGAGCGTCTCCCTGCGCGGTACTGTCCTGAGGCCTTCTAGTGGGACAGGACGTGGACACAGAAGATAGTGATGCAGACGCTCCTAAGCCTGGGGAAGCCCAGGCTAATGTGTGTTTGTGTCTTAGGCTTTGTTTTTTTTCTTTTACTTTTCTATCGGGGATTGAACCCAGGGCCTTCACACCAAGGTACACCCTTTGCCCTTTTTTGTATTTTATTTTGAGGTAGAATCTTGCTAAATGTTCAAGTTGCCCCGGGGTGGCCTCAAACTTGTGACCCTCCTACCTTAGTCTCTCAGTGTAGGGATTACAAGCCTTGGCTGCACCTTGCTTAGAACTCACTTTGTAGCCCAGGCTGGCCTCGAACTTGCAACGATCCTTCTGCCTCAGCCTCCTGAGTGCTATATCTTGGTTTTTAATAAAAGTTTTTTGTGTTTTTTTTGTACTGGGAATTAAACTCAGGACCTTGAGCTTGACAGGCAGACGCTTGCGCCGCTGAGCTAGATCACCTGCCTGTTTCTTTTTTAAAGGATAAGAAACAGGGAGGAGATGAAGGAGGAAGTAGACCTAGGGATGGGGAGATGAGAGGGAGGGGATGGAAGGGAGTAAGGGTTACGATGCGATATGTATCCATACCAATTCTCAGTATGCACCACAAACAAGTACTAATTTAAAAACAAAAATTGGCTACTGCATAGCATGGGCGTGCAGCAGGCTGCACCACCTGAGGCTGTGTGAGCTCTGTGATACAACATGAAGAGGTCACCCAGTGACATGGTTCTCAGAATGTCTTCCCATCAAGAGATGTGTGACCATGTATATTTACACCCATCTATCCATTTAATATCCCAGCCTTTTTTTTTTTTTTTTTTTTTTGTTCTTTTTTTTTGGCGGTACTGGGGATTGAACTCAGGACCCTGCGCCTGCTAGGCAGGCGCTTATTCCACTGAGCTATATCCCCAGCCCTATCCATTTAATATCAAGTGAGATTTGCTATAAGGAATTTACAAAGGTAAAAGGAATTTACTTTTTTAAAAATTAACTTTTTGCCATGCTGGAGTATAAACCCAGGGCCTGCACACTGAGCTGCATCTGCATTCCATCCATTTTTATTTTATCTGGAATTTACCAAATTATCCTTTTTTTTTTGGTCTTTTTGAGACAGGGTCTTGCTATGCACTTTAGGCTGGCCTTGAGCTCACTTTGTAGCCCAGGATGGTCTTGAACTTGCAACGATCCTCCTGCCTCAGCCTCCCAAGTGCTGGGATTACAGGTGTGCACCACCATGCCCAGCTATTCCTTTTTTTTTTTTTAACAAAATTATTAAGGTGCATGTAAGCCTATTTAGTCATAATATTCATTTGCCATATGGAGAGAAATTGTTCTCTTTTCTGACGTAAGCAGCAGTGACAAAAGTGTACTGGAGCTCTGTCAATGATTGAAACGAGCTTTCAGATCTTTTCACCACGCCAGGCGTGGTGGCGCACACCTGCAATCCCAGTACTTGGGAGGCTGAGGCAGGAGGATCAACACAAGTTCAAGGCCAGCCTGTTTTTCTTTTTTTTTTTTTTTTTTTTTTTGCGGTACTGGGGATTGAACTCAGGACCCTGCGCTCGCTAGGCAAGTGCTTATTCCACTGAGCTA
>PVLD010031008.1:0-16213 GCA_004027595.1 Dinomys branickii
TCTCCGCCGCTAACAAGCCGATCTCTGTCGGGAGTCGCCGGGGGGCTGCGCCGGCTCGGGAGGCGGGAGGGATCGAGGCGTCCGTGCTCTCAGGGCGCTAGAATCTAGCAAATCCCTCTCTCCGCTTCCGGCGGCGTTTGGGGCCCTCCGCGCGGCTCGCCCGACACGCGCGAAACGTGGGACCGCCGGGCGTCTCCGCCGCCAACAAGCCGATCTCTGTCGGGAGTCCTTTCTGCATCTTTTTAATTTCTATCTATAGATTGAATTCTTTAGAGTTAAGTTTTTCCCAGTTTCCTTTTCAAATCTTGAATTAAGAAAATGGCCACTCTTTTCTCATTTAGAAAAATTCAAGGGCAGTGTAAACATACTCCTTGGAGGGATTTGTAAGTGACTTAGGCTCCTGCCAACATTGAATTTCATTCAATAAGAAAAGTTAAAACATTTATTATTTAAGTGGCTACAATGAGTGAGGTGTTTAAACCGCTACAGCTTTCCAGGCACCCGTTGTCAATAGTTTTATCTCTCTTTCTTTAATGTTTGGATCAGTGTTTTGCTAATTGTTTATTGCCTTTTTCTTCCTTTATCTTCTCTTCTCTAAACGGAGGAGTTAGGGCCTTTAGGGATGATCTGATCAGCCAATACTAGTGGAAATATGTGGGCAACGTTTTGAGAAACTCCACACAATAGAGATCACCATTCCCTCTTCTGCTCAAGCCCTTTAAGACATTGCAAAATAATTGGTTCCCCCACACATCACTGGACAAATGACTCACAGCCCAAAGGTGAGTTTGACTTCTATCCTTTGATGGAAGTCAAGGAAATAAGAAGTAGGTTAGAATATGAGGTTATTTGAGGACAATAAGTATGTTTTATGGGCTAGAGGTAAAGATTTTTAAATCACCTGCGAGGTCAAAATACGTAAGTATAAGTGTGTTAAAACTATGACTAAGCTATAAAGAAAGATAAACTCGAGGCTTTTATAGGTAAATGATCACAACTAGGGACCATACTCACAAGAGATATAAATCAGACCTGCATGTGTAAGCAACATATTGTCTCACTAGTGCAGGAACCTGAAAGAGTGAATAAAATCTAGGAGATATGATAGACATTGTGAAATGAAAGGAAAATGCTCAAAAGTAATGGGTAACTGGGTTGTGGAAAAGGAGAAGGGAAAGAAGGGGAAATTATGTACATATGTGTATACAGGATAGCTAACAATTGTAATACTGTTTTCTATTGCTTTACTCAAAGGAACAGTTAGTGATTACTGGTTTGATCATTATTACATGTCTCTGTTTTCCTGAGAAACCACTTTGAAGATATCGATACGTAATACAACAACCATTGTTAATATCCTACCACTTTGTAACTCTGTATTGTTTGTACTGTTCTTTAGATATTTTGTAAATGGATGTCTGTTTGTTAATATTTTCTTCCTTTATTTTTAAAATAAAAAACTATAATGATTAAAAACTTACAGCATATAAGTAATGTCCAAATAATATAGTATTTTATTTTTCCCTACCTCTTCCTAATGATGCCTATGACATACTGAGGTAAACTAACATTATTTTCTTGCTTTTTAAAGAGTTGTTATACTAAATGTGTAGCTCATATATCAAATTTGGGGCTATTATTTTTCATTATAAATAATGCCATTATAGATATAGTTTTATTTGTAGCATCTTGAAAATAGCACAGAGCAGCCAACGTTAAATAAAATTTAAGTGTATTTTATGTATGTTATTTGTGACAAAATAGGTAGTTTATATGCCAAATTATGCTGTGATAAGTACTTTAAAAATAATGAAATCAGACACTGATTCTCTGGTGACCTCATACATCACTTTCACTACTGGGACTCACAAAGACAGAGCAAAATGAATGATAGGAGGAAAAATATGGTAAGGTACGTGGCATTGTGTTTGCTTAATTTTATTTTTAGCCTCAAAATTACCTTTTATGCTTTAAAAATATGATATATATTTACATAGTTTTATTAGTGTTCCCAAAACTGCTTTACAGTGTTTAATAATTTGATCGTTATGGATCCCATATGAGAAGAAAAATGAGATAGGTCCAAACAAAGAGATTTAAATACAGAAAAAGAGTTTTTCTGTATGTTATTTTACATAAGAGACATATGTTTATCAAGTACATCAGTTAGTGTTCATTTCAGATTCCAGAAACCATGCCATTTATTTTCAGATAAAAAATTAATATTAAACATAGTAACCATGTTGATCATGTAATGAATAAGCGGAAAAGCAAAAGATCAGGTCATTATCTCAGAAGCACAACCACAAAAGGGCAGCTTCTCTCCTAGGACAAGTGGAACAGAGAAAAGAGGTGGTATTGGTGAAACTTGGCTCTGGGAGGCACAGGCTCCCAAAGCAGTAGTTCTGCTCTCTGAGGAGGGTGTGTGAGTTCAGCGCTATCGTTGTCCAAGAGGAGAGACCGGGCATGGGGCATGACTAGCTGGAGCTAGAACACTGTCTTGTGAAGAAATGGTATCATCTTTCTGATGTTTCTATCCCTCGGGGCTCCCTAATTACTTCTGAGAGTGTTAGAACAACTACAAGTTGGAGGTAATTATTGCTACAGGGACTAAGTGTTATTGTCGGGATAAAGATGTGTTGTTAGTTGTCATTGAGAAAACCTAAAAATACACAGAGAGCAAACAAGGGATAATGATCCCTTTCTCTCCCTTCTCCTTCAAGTTTCCTCTGGTACCTGTGTCTAGTAGTCTGTCTAAAGCCAGCTAACAAAACAGAAGTATGGTCTACAGAGACTCATTGCTAGAAACAAAGTATAAAGATGGGTGGGCAGAGAACCTGAAAGGCAATACCTAAAATCCAGCGCATCAGGCATCTAACATCTACCAGCACGCACGATGAAAGTGTCTCACAAAACAGATGGGACAGAGCCTGCGGTTTTCAGTCAATTCTCTCTCCTTCACTTGAACATAAACTGTATTGAGACATATACGGTGCGTGCAGAACCTGCAGTGGTGAGAGAGGCCTAGGCTCAAAGAGACCCATGAAAGTAGAGCTAGGGAGAAGCAGCAGGATTACGGTCAGTGGAGATGCAAATTAAAGGTACAGGCAGGATGACAGGTTGTAAAATTGTATTTTTTTAAAGTGGAGAATGATCCATAGGTTTCTGTGTTTTCTTTCAGAGCTTCTTTACTTTTCATTAAGAAGTAGATTCTATTTCTGCTACCACTGAGACTGAATTGTGTCAGCTGTCGTGATGAATACAAAACAAAGTGACACTGATACCTACAAAGACCAGAGAGTGAAGTAGGTGTATCTTCTGATTGCCTACTTCGGGATCTTGTCTTTGAACTCATCATGTCGTGGGGTATGCAGCCACTTGGAAACGCTAGATGTAGATGGTCTGGTAAACAGCCTCCGCCAAATTCTCAGGTGATGGCTAGCGTCAGCTTCTGGACATGAAATCAAACAAGATTTAGATGATTCCACCTCGCAGACATTGAGCTGCCTCAGTGAGGTAGAGATAAGCTAGCTCAAACCTTCCCATCTTACAGACTCACAAGCATTATATACATATATATGTGTGTGTGTGTGTATGTACATATATATATATATATATATATATAGTGAACCATCCAAAAAGCTTACATAAAAAGTGTGTGTGTATATACATACGTATACACACATACATATAATGTAGTACAGATGGTACTATATATAGTAAATAGACTCATATATACTATATATCATATGTACTATATAACACACACACACACACACACACACACACACACACACACACACATATATATACATTATATACACTTTGTTTGTTTGTCCTTTTTAGACAGGGTCTCGCTATGCAGTTCAGGCTGGCCTTGAGCTCACTTTGTAGCTCAGGCTGGTCTTGAACTTGCAACTATCCTCTTGCCTCAACCTCCTGAGTGCTGGGATTACGGGTGTGCACCACCACGCCAGGAGTCTATATACTTTTAAGCTAAGTTTTTTGTTTCCTATATTTTAAACTAAGTAGACATATAAAGTATGAAACATATTTTTAAAGGTAAGATTTGGAATAGCTTTCTATGCAGCCAGTTGTTATGCAACTGGAAAAGACTTTGGTGCCATAATGAAATCGAAAAGTCACTTTGGGACCAGGCAGTGGTGAAAGTTGGGAGAACCCTGAGAAGAGTGTAATGAAAGCCTGGAAGGTTTTTGTTAACAAGTTGGTTGCTACTGAGGAGGCTGTCAGTGAGGGATTAAACAAAAATGACAAAAACCTTATTGAAGCTGGAAGGGAATTCTTGTCATAGTGACAGAAAGTTTAGTGAGACCATTGCCCTAAGGTCAAATGGAAATCAGAAAATACAACGGCTGAATTTGCAATCTAACTAAGGAAGTGTCCTAGAGCCTTCTATCTGTAGTAAAATGAGAGAAGAAAAATGAAGAAAGAATTGTTCAGTTTTAAAACAACATTTAGAAAAGACATAAAGAAGCCTAGACTTGCTGCATTAAAAAGATTAAGACTGTTCCTCACATTCAAGCACGTGTTTGTAAATTTACAGCTTCAGAACAAAAACCAAATCATGTGACGTTTAATCCTAAAAGATCTGCAACGTTTCTTAGAGAGAGAGGAAGATGTGAGTTGATAATATGCAATAGTTGAAAGGTAGGAAATGCTTTTTAAAAGATATATTTACTTTTTAGACATAAGTATGTGGAGCACTGAACACATTTAGCTTTTCAGGAACTGTTTTAAATCTACTTCACATACTTTATTCACGGTGATAAATATTACTTACCTTTTCAATTTTAAACAGTGTTCTTGGTCTACTGCATATTTTAATTCAAATTTTTAATGTTTTTTAAAAGGCTAAATAAGATAAGCATAGTTTGCTTTAAAAGGCAAAAACCCTCAAAGCAGTCCACCCTAAATTAATCATCGTGCCCCCTTCTCCCATATTTCTTCCCTTAATGGTTCAGAGATGAGCGGCCACATTACTGTTATGTATGAATACTAGTAAGCATAAATAAGTGGGACAGGTTGCCCTGCAAACAAATTTCATTAAAGTATCTAGATTAACACATTTAAAGGTCTCTCTAATGAATCTTTGTCCTTGTGATACAACATAAGCAAGAACAGGGCAAACTAAGTTGTAGAATTTTATATCTCCATTTCTAGCTGCAAACAATTAAGGGAGTTATAAATAAACCCTACTCTCTTCATCCCACTCTAAAATAATGAATGAGCTCTCCTCATGAATCATAAGACTATCGCATCAACCCATCGGCATCCCAAGATCGTGAAAGCAAGACTTTTAAACCAGTATTATATTTTGGAATAAATCATGGACTTGGTAACTACTTCAGAATTGTAAACGTTATGATTTTTAGAGCTATGGCATAATTCATATATCAAATTCTGGCATCTATGAAGCCCATCATAGAATCAGTAGTGCTCTGCCAATTTTGAGTACAAACCTTTGTAAGTTGAGACTTTTAAAAATGATTGCGATGAGAAAAGTGATTGAACGAAAACACTACTAAATTTTAAAAGATAGGTAGATTTCAGTGAAAATTAGTTCAGCAAACAAAAGGAGAAGACATAATTCTTTAAGGATTACGAGTTATGTTCCAGGAATAATTAGGATGTAGCTGTTATTGCTGAAACAGATTAGTTTTTACTATCAAAAGATAAAAAGGAGTTTAAAAAAGGATCCAAAGAAGGACTTAGCCTGACAGAGCTGTCTTGATTGTTTGTCAGAATAAGAGCAATGAAGTATAGACATATAACTGAATGGATAAATATTAAAAGTTTATATCTTTTAAAAATTGAATATCTATTACATACTATCTCAGAATTCCTTTTGTTAATTTGTTTAATATCATGATGATTTCTATAACATATGTAAATTGGTAAATGTTCTGCATTTAAAGAATCATTTCTAAAATGTAGAAAGATTAAGGGGGTGTACATAATCTTATATTCTAGATTTGCTTCCACAAGGCTGCATAAAACCTTTCTATTCCTTCATCCTTACAGGACACGTAGGTTATGGTATATATTTTTAAAGTATTGTTTTACCCTTTACTCTTTGGCTACTTTCATGTCCATTTCAGCTGGATAATTTTCTTCAGTTTAAATAAGTGTAAAAGTCACAACACAAACACAGGAAGTGCTTTTTAAATCTGCTTTAAAACCATAAGTAAATTAATACCACATCTATAATCAGAATTGTAGACTTATATAAATCTATTATATAATTAATTTTTATTAACAGTTGAAATTTGCTTTTTTTCATTGGTTTCACATTTGGTTTCTTGTATGTAGATCTTTAGGAACACAACACTTTTAGATATTAGAAAGAAAACCTCATATGACAAAATGCCTAGATTTTAATGCAGAACTATACTTTGTGAGGTTGACTCCTGCCCTGAATGACAAAAAATATTTCCTGTATAGAAAAGGTTTTAAAACTTCAATGAAATTAATAAAAACATTTTTCAGTAAAGTGCTGAGAATAGCCAGATAGTAAATTTTTCACACAGTGCAGTGAAAGTAGGTAACTTATTGATGCATTCATAAAAATATGTGTTGCTTTCCTCTAAAAAGGAGTAGCAATGAGACTTCCAGCACAAAATAGGAAAACAGACCTAAATTTAGCATTTAATATAATTTATAAGAAATTCTATTTAAAGGCACGTTCTATAACATTTCCTATCTGAACCTCTCCCTACAATTTCTAGCGCTTCTGAACTACTCCTTGCAGTCCAATTTGTTACTTCTTACTGCCTTTACTTTCTTTATATTACTAACCCTTTCCTTCAGAAAATAAAGATCAAAACAGGAACATCACCATCGCTTCCTCAAAAACGGTTACCCACTCAGTCAAAAAGCTCTCAGGATTCATAAGTTACTTATAATCTATTTTCTTATTATTGACTAGTAATTTTCTTACCATAAAATAAAATACTGCAATGTCTCTTCTGAATTCTATAGTAGAGCTGCAGTGTATTTTCTGCAGGATTGACAGATTCTAGCCTAATTGTTAACACGATATGGAAAGATAAATTTTCTTACATGAATTCTACTCTTAGGTAGATAATCACTTGTGGCTAAACTCCAGATCTGGTCAAGCTATATGGCAAAAAGAATCACAGCTAAAATTGTGAGGATTGCAGTTCCATGAAGGAAAAAACAGCACAAATAAGTTAAACAAACAGTCTTCCAAAAATCAAAGCTTGCCATTTCTCTCTCTCCTGTTTGCTTTTAAGTATGAATATTAGTTTGCTTAGAGAGAAAATACGCAATGAAAACCACTGAAGAATAAGCAGTATTGAAATGACTGTAGGTGACAAAAATGTCAATTGCCATTTATTCCTGGAAAATTATTTATATTTTTTCTTGTTATTCACTACTGTGTAGAAAGCAAAAAGTCTTAAAGTTTTATTTCTGTTCAACTATCTTATATTGAATAACTGTGATGTGCCAAAACTGAGCTAAGTGAGAGGTTACAAAAATGACAAGGACACGGCCTTTGCGTCCTCTCTTGCTGCTCTCGTTTCTCTTATTTTATGTGGCTCGCTAAGAGCTTGGAATTTTTCAAGATAACTGAAATATATCAACATTCAGTCCAATCTTCTGGGATTCATATTCTAATGGTGGTAGGGGGCATAAAGTAAGCATAATTAAATAAATTACATACTATATCTGAATCCTAGAAAAAGATCTAAGTTAAATAATATGTCAGAATTCCACAAAGGGCAATGGAGAGATGGAGCACTGTTAGAGAACTCAGAGCTCCGCTGTAACTGAAATACAGCACAAGCTGGGTTCCAAACTCCTGCAATAAGGAGAATATCTCAATAAGGTGAGTTACATGAATTTGGGGGTTTTCTGATTTTCCAGTGCAGTTGTAATTTCACAACACTATAGTCTGCTAAGTGTGTGATGACACTAAAAAGTACATACTTAATTTTAAATGTATATACTTTAATTTAAATTCTTTATTACTAAAAATGCTAATGATACTGCCTTCAGTGAGTCAATTTTTCTGCTGGTGGAGGGTCTTGCTTCCATGTTGATGGCTGCTGTTTGGTCAGGGCAGTGGTCGTGGAAGGTTAAGACGGCTGAAGCAAATTCTTAAAACAAAACAACAGTGAAAGTTGCCACTTTGATTGGGTCTCCTTCTCACAAAATATTTCTCTCTAGAGTGGAGTGCTGTTCAATAGCATTTTCCCCACAGAAAAACTTTCAAAATTGGAGTCAGTCTTCCAAAGCTCGACTTTATTAACTGAGTCAATGTAATATTCTAAGTTCTTTGTTATCTTTTCAACACATGTTATTTACACATCTTCCCCTGGAATATATTCCATCTCAAGAAACCACTCTTTGCGAGAGTATCTGTGTGAGTAACTCTTCGCTGGTTCAGTCTGTCGTGAGATTGCAGTGTATCTGTCATATATTCAGGCTCCAGCTGTAGCTCTAGATCCCTTGCTGTTTTCACATTTCAATGACTTCCTGCACTGAAGTCTGGAACCTCTCACAGTCATCCATGAAGTTTAGAGTCAAACTTCTTCCAAGCTTCTATTAATGTTGATATTGTAACATTCTGCCATGAGTCACAAATACTCTTCATGACATCAAAAATGGTGAATCCTTTGCAAAACATTTCAAATTACTTGGTCCAGCCCTATCAAGGGAATCACTATTTTGGTAGCTATAGTCTTGCGAAGTATATAGTTTTAAATAATAAGACCCGAAAGTCAAAATTGATCCATGGGCTTCACAATGGCTGTTGGGCTGGCAGGCGTAAAACAATATTGATCTCATTGTGCATGTCCACTGGAGCTCTTGGGTGACCAGGTGCATTACCAATGAGGAGTAATAGTGTAAAAAGAATGTTTTTCTTTCCGAAAAGGGTGTCTGAATAGTAGGATTATGATGCTTAGTAAGCCAAGTTATACAGAGATGTGCTTTTACCCAGGCTTTTGTTATTCCATTGTAAACAAAAGTAGATAGTATAATTAAGCACAATGTTCTAAGGGTAAGGATAATTTTTAAGGGTTCTAGTACTTTCAGAATGATAAATGAACACTGACTATGATTTAAAGTGACCTGCTGTATTAAACTAACAAGAGTCATTCACATCTTTTGAACTTTGAAACCAGACATTGACTTTTCCTCTTTAACTATGAAAAGGTTACATGACATGTTCTTCCAAAAGGAAGCGTTTTTATGTAAAGAATCTATTATTTCTTATAGCCGCCTTCACCAACTAGGTTAGCCAGGGTTTCTAGGCAGTTTCCTGCAGCTTCCACATCAGCACTCGCTCCTTCTCCTTGCGCTTTCGTGGTGTAGCAGAGACTTCTTTCCTTAAACCCCACGAACTGGCTTCTGCTGCTTAGGAACTTTTTTCTAAAGCTTCCTCACCTCTCTCAGTCTTCATAAAATTGAGGACAGTTAGCATCTTTCTCTGGATAGAGCTTTGCAATAGATAATATTGGGATTGGACTGATATTCTAAATCTCTCTCTACATCAGCCAAAAGGCTGCTTTGTTTCCCTATCATTTGTTTGTTCGGTGGAATAACACTTTGCATTTTGTACAAAAACTACCCTATTATATTCACAACTCAGGTAACTAGCAAAAAGCCCACTTCTGGCCTCTCTCTGCTTTCAACATGCTTTTATCACTAAATTTAATAATTTCTAACTTCTGATCCAAAGTAAGAGGTCTGTGATTCTTCTTTTAATTTAAATACTTAGAGATCATTATGGGGTTGTTAACTGGCCTAATTTCAATATTTCTGTGTCTCAGGTATAAAGAGACCCAAAGAGCAAATAGCTAGTCAGTGACGAAGTCAGAACATACTCACTGTTAAACTCACTGTCTTTTATGAACACATTTAGTGGTGTTCTTAAAGTAATTACAGTAGCGACATGAAAGATCACTGATCACAGATTACCATAACAGATAGAATAACAATGAGAGAGTGGGAAATATTGGGAAAATTAACAAAATGTGACAGGCACGCAGTGAGTATATGCAGTTAGAAAAATGGCATCAGTATACTTGCTTGATGCAAGATTTCCACAAATTCTCAATTTTTCTGAAATGCAGTATCTGTGCAGCACAATAAATCAAGGCGTATCTGTACAGCAGTACATGTGCAGGTAGGAAATGGATTGTAAAATAATCTGGTAAAGGTACGTAGCATGCATCGAGTATTTTACAGTTAGGCTAACACTTGAAAGAGGTGAGAAAGAAGTGGACTTGCATTCCTGGTAAACGATTGCCGCAGAATGAGGAAAGATAAGGCAAAGGCATTAAGGAGGGAACTTGTTGATGTTTTTGAGGAACAGTGAGAAGCTAGAAGAGAAAGAGCATGAACAGAAAAGCAGAAATTTCAGTCCAAGGGAGAACAGGAATAAAGTCTACCTTCAGTTATTTTCCTATTGCTAGGACACAATGCTCCATACCCACAAAGCACAAGAAGAGAGGCTTAATTTGGTTTATATTTTCAAGAGGCTCAGTTCATGGTCAACTATCACCAAGACAGGAACATTATGGTGGAAGGACATGGTATAGTAGAGATGGGTAATTCACGGCAGCTTGGAAGCAGAGCAGAGGAACACCACCCAAGAGGAAATGATGAAGGATCAGCCATGGAAAGACCATGTCTCCATGGCCCATTCAGACATATTCAGAAGTGTGCTCCACCAATCCCCTGGGCAGCTAACAAGCCAATCAAGCTGACACAAAGAAGCTTATTGTCACATTCCACCACTTGTCAACTTGACACCTAAAGATCTCTTCAAGCCATGTTTATTTTCCAAATAAAAACAGTAATATATTAATAATTCTGCCTTACATGATAAAATTATTCTGCATACAATCAGAAATGGAATAATCCCTTCCCCACAGTCTCAACAGTTGCAGGACTTTTTTCAAAAGTTCAAGCTGAAGTGTCTCTGAGACTCCAGGCAAACTCTTAACTGTAAATCTGTATAAATATCAAAAATAAGTTATAAAATCCCAAGGTACAATTGGATGGGGAATATAGTAAACCGTTCCATTCTAAAAGGGAGAAATAGGGGGATAGAAAATAATTGGACCAAAATGAAGGGGGGTAAAATCTAAGTCCTGCAGCTCCATATCTGACATCTGGGGCACATGGTGGTGAGTATGAGATCCAGTTGACTGGAGCAGCCCTACCCCCATAGCCTTGCTATTTATAGTCCACATGACCTTCCTCTCAGGCTGGCTCTCCTCAGAGCCTGCAGCATTCCTGGGCATATATCCCATATCCCTGATACCTCTGATTTCCTATAATCCTCACCGAACCTAGATTTTCTCCCTTGGCTTTACACACTACCTTCTTAGGGTCTCGTTTCCTGGCCTCCCAGGGCTTCTTTGAAAGTTTAGCACGACAATTCTTGCATTCTGCATGTTGTAACACCAGTATTGCATGAGCAGTACCAAGAACTGCTGTCAGTGGGCACAGTGGCTACACCCCTTGGGCCAAGGCTGGAGTGGCCTTTGAGTGCCTAGATGGTTGAACATGGTGAAATGAATCTTGAGAAACTGATTCCCTATGTGTTTTTTCTAGAACAGAAAGTGCAAGGGCTCTCTTCTCAAATGAAGTGCTTATATTTTTGTACCCTTAAGCTTGTTGTGGATGAGGTGATGAAGATCTCTGAGACGCTTTTCAAAGCATCTTTATTTTGGTCCTAGTACAGTATACTTCATTTGTTTTTAATAGTGCTGATATCTGTCATAACCACATCTTCTATGGTTCCAATTTTAGTTATTTTTTCGGGGCAAAATTTTAAATCTTCAAAATTCTCTGATTTGCCCTGATTCTGACTATGAATCTTGCAGAAAGCAAACAGCAGTATTTGTGCTGCATCCTGAATGTTGGGCTGTCTTGAAATTTCCTCCACTAGATTAATTATCCACTCCGTCTAATCTCAGTCTCCTGCAAAATATTTGGGCATGAGTAAGTTGAAAATTTCTGCTATTTTGTAGCATACATGGCCTTAGTCCACTTGCCGGTGAAGTCCTTGTTCCCAACTCAAAACTCATAAGCCAGGTATCAGATCTGAATTTCTATCAGTATTTTGGTCTTTTGAGCTACAGTCATAATCTCTTGTCATCTTATGCATTCTCAGGTTTCTCTAGTGCCCATCTCTAACCTTTTCAAATCCTCCTACAAACCAGTTTCAAAGGCTTCTAAACCATATGTTAAGGTACAGTACAGCAACTACTCCAATTCTCTGATACTTATTTTTCTATAATAGTCACTTTTTTGCTGCTAGGAAAAAATATATGACACTTGAAACAAAGTTTAATTTGGCTCATGGTTTAATTTCAGGGGATTCTGTCTATGGATTATGTTGTAGTTTGGTTTTTGCAAGGGGAACAATAAATATGACACATCTTTTATAATATTATTTATAATAGTCACCCAAAGAATTATACACAAAAAGAGAATTCAGGAAGTCTGTCCAGCCAAGTGCCTGGATCCCACAGTAATGTCCTTCATGAGTACAGTTGAAGACCTAGAGCTCATGAATGTTTCATGCAGGCTTGTTTCACAGATCTATGCTGGGAAGGGCCAAGGGTCAGTGGAGAAAGCTAGAATGTCTGTGCCAGTGGGATGAAGGATCCACATTAGCAGGCTAAAGGACTGAACTGGATCCGGGAAGTGATGCTCAGAGTAAGAACCAGAGCTCTCCTGAAAAGTATCACAGCCACCCTCAGCAACAGGGAGGTCCCAAGTTCCTCCAATGATGAGGAAATCAGAGTTCCCATCAGGAAAGCCAATGCTACAAGCTTCTCCAGGAGACTGAGCAGTGCACTATCTTCCCCTCAGGAGCCAGGGATGCTCAAAGAGCTCCCTGAAAGTGAACCATAGCCATTCTCAGCAACAATAGGTCTCAAGCTCCTTCCCTAACAAGAACAGGCTAGCTCATCATGAAAGCCAGCATGACAGGGTCCTCCAGGAGAATAGACCAAGAGAACCAGAAGCTCCCTAACAGCTTCCCAACAACTTCCAAACAGCTTCCAACAGTTTTTCTTCTTCTTCTCCAGTTCTGCCTCTTATGCTGCCAGCAATGATCCTCAAGTGGGCCTCTCACACCCAGTACTGCACGGGTTCAGTTTAGCTGAGTGTTACAAGTTGACCACCGGTTGTCAGTCTACCACAGACCACTGGATCTAATGCAGAAACCTCATGATCAAAGGCTGTGCCAGGGCAAATTTGCTTAGTTCATGGTATCCAGGAAGCAGAGCACCTGAGAAGGGGCAAGAAACTGAACATAGACCCAGGCAGGCCGTGATGACCCAGCCAAACACACCCAGATATATGCTCCATTAATTCCCTGAAGGGCTCCCCAGACAATCAAGTTGACACAAAGAAGCTTAACCACCTGGATGGCAGTTCACATAAAGCCTATTCAGAATTTGGCTCTCACTCTGAATAGACCACGGAGCCAGTGAAGTTTTCAGAGCTACAAGGAAACATAAATCTCACTTTGGAAAAGTATCACTTTTGCAGTTCTCTTGAGTAAAAGAGTAAAGAGTAACTTGTGTATAAGAGTGAAAGTAATGCATTTTGTGCCACCTTATTTTGAGCTTGTTCCTTAGCTACTTAGGCTACTTATGTTCCTTAGCTGCTATGATCACTGCTCTGTTTTTTTTTTTTTATTTTCCAGCTTTGTTCTCTATATAGCACAAGCAACAGAAAAATATTTCTACACGAGTAACCCTCCCACTCTTCAGGGTAATTAGAATGTTATCTTAATTATCAACTTTTAAGAGACAACTCAAGTTATAAATTATTTTCTAATCCTCAGTAACAGGTTTAATCAGTGATGGAGTAGTCTTGATCAAAGTAGGTCTCAGAAATTGAAGTTAGATTAGCAGAGAACAAAAATGTTCTAAGCCATGAGGGTAGGAAGGAGAGAAATGAGTACATTTATTTATTGCCTTATACATTAAAAGTTAGAATTAAAGACTGAAAATGAGAAAATTTACAGCAGTAAATCTTTCAAAGATTATCCTCCTATCTAGAGGAGACATTTTCCCTCTCATCAGACACAAGTAACATAAAGATGGTTTAGTTTCTGTTTGTTTTATAGTTTTAACATTCTAAAAAAGAAGTTATGAGGCAAGTTAACTTATTAAAATGCTCTGAGCCCTTTGAAGAAAAGATATTTTTATTAGCTATAAGTTCAAGGCATTCTTTCTGTCTTTGCAGTTTTCTTTCTAATAAAAGATATTGTCTTTCAAATGGACTTAAACCATCAAATGTGTTTTTACTTACTTTTACTTTATCTCCTTGAACATGCTAGGGCCTGTCTGAAGTACTAACCCTTTTGTTAAAACTGTACCTTTTCAAAAATAATAAAACCAAGGAACTATAATAAACCAAATATGCAATAGGCTGTAATATAAAAATTGATCTCATTAGTCATGCATAATACTTCATAATTAAGTCATCTCACCCTTCACCATATCTCAGTACACACTGGATATTACCATATTCTTTAACATGATGTCTATGTGTGTTTTAGCCAACGTCTAAATTGCAGGCAATTATCTGGCCCCCTCCTCTGTCAAAGCATGAAATAAATCCCTATTTCAGATATTGGAAAGGCAGCAACACCCCTTGTCCTCATCATGTGATTCCTTAAATGGTACCCCAGTGGTCTCAAAGAGTCAATGCACTTCTTCAAGCCTAATTTATTCTCATAATATGACCTAGGTGCTGAGGAGGATAGACCACATTATCTGATGTTCAGATTGCTCAACTGTACCCTAGAGAATCAAAGCATTAAGAAGCATATGGTACGAATATTGTCCTCATGAAGGCACATTGTGCCACTTTGGAATTTAAAGCAAGCAATGCAGCTATTGTCATTAACTAACCCAGATCCTTTATCCCAAATCAAAAGACTTTACAGAATTTGAGGAAATGGTATGATAGATTACATATTCTAAAGGTTTTCTGTCTTCCACATCAGAGTCAATGATTCTATCAAGAAAAATCTCTTCATAGCTACCCAATAGACCATTTTTAGAACAGGTACATACACCATTTAGTCTTGCCTTGGACCTGTTCTGACAGTGGCAATGACAATATTTAGTAATAAAGACTTTGAGCTATTGGTTGATGCTGAAGTTAAGTGCACATGACAGAAGCACCAGCATTGATGGATGGTTCTTTCCCCGCTGTGCTGACAAAAGGCTGGGATGTTTGCAGTGGTTGGTTATCAGTGAATATGGCCATTACCTGACTTGGCATCTGAACACCTTGCAGAATCTGAAGTCAGAGTCAGCAATGAACCCTGAAGACAAGATACTAGTAGGGTTAATAGATGGTAAAATCTGTCTATCTACTGAGGTGACATTATTTACCATACTACAGAAATAGACTTTTCAGGATACCTACTTGGGAATGTAAAATTTTTTCTACTGGAAATGTCAACAAACAGATCTTCTTACTGGTTCATAGTATTTGCATGAGCTCTTGCAATATAAAAAAAATTTTTAAAGTCATCATTTCCATCATTTTTTCCCAAACTACCATAAATTTATATTTTTAGATTCATTTGCCTCGTAGATATTATTGTTTTTCTCATTCTGTCTGTAAATAGAATGATGACTTCACATGCTAGTTTCATTGGGTTTATTTTTATATATTTATTTATATTCAGTATACTTAAAATATAAACCAGAGTAAAGGCTTTCTGAAAAAAAAAAGCAAAACAAACCAAAGATATTAACATAGCGGAAAAAAAAACAAACATGAAAGCAAGGAGACAAAAACATTTCAGAAAGCATACTAAATGCTGTGTAATTAAAAGCCAATTTGACTATGGAGTCCAAAGTAGCTCTAACAAATAGGAAAATATTACAAGGATACGGCTCTCTTTTAATCATGAAGCAAGCATATCAGTCCAACAGATGAAATCTACTTTTTTATTTTATTTATTTTTTTTATTTTATTTTTAAAAAAAATAAAAGTACAAAAACATACGAACAAACAGACACCAATTAGCATAAAAAATAGTACAGTCACAACTAATCTACAGACAAGGTGACATGGTCTCAACAGTGGTTATTGCTTTATCCATTGATATCTTCGAAGTGTAAATATATGAACCCATATACAGACATGCAAATTTAGTCAGACAATTAATCTTCTC